>JAIUZE010003048.1:0-38387 GCA_022085475.1 Heliosperma pusillum | reverse complement strand
TTGACTAACCTTTTTAGTCAAATACACTGACTAACCTTTTAGTCATATAATAGGGCATCAATATGATTATTTTCTCAAATAATCACATCTCTCAAACACATCCTTTAGGTGTGACTTTTAGGGACCAGTTGATCACCGCCATCTGTATGACAATAACGTCAAACTTATCTAGCAAGCCAACCGTTATTGATAAACGTTAATCAACTGATTAGAATACAAAATATACCCTGTGAACCTATAGAGATTTATTTATGTTATTGCACTAACTGTGGAGGACACTGGCTCCAACAATTGATTAGTTTAAATGTATTTTACAAATTAATAAAAATATTAGTTTAAGTATAAATGAAACTAAAACATTTAATAATAATAATAGTCACAATAATAATAATAATAATACTATCAATACAATGAAATTAAAATAATTCCATAAATATACTTAACTAGATGTAGTTAACAAGTTAACTAGACATGTCAAATTACTAACCTACCCCTAAACATACTAATACAAGTTAACTTGAGTTTGGCACGTGTCGCCTTATTAGTGGTTATGTATAAGATTTCTCATACACAATGTGTAAGTGTAGCCTTTTTTGCTACTATTGCCAAAGCTACTACCTTCCGAATTGGCATCCTCTTCATTCTTAAAATAGATCAAGATCCATTTCAATCTCACAACACAGTTTTATATTAATGTTTTCACTCCATTTTCTTTTGCCATAATTTTTCATGACAAACACGCATCGTTACATATCTCCAATAGGAAATATAGATCTTTTATAGGAAATGGACCATCTAGGGATCCTAATCGCTACCCACCCCAAACTCACCTTGCTCCACATGATCATTAAGCCTACCTATATAATAATTAGTCACCCAACGTGCCATAATTGTATCTTTATTTCCACCATAAAAAACTTGGATCAACTCAATGTCACCGTACTCCACGTAGGATTATATATCCGAAAGCAGAATTTCAGGAAATAATTTCTTAACTCTTTCCTAAGATGACATGCATAAGGATAATATAAATCATAGTAAATGACGAAAAAAATATTTACCTCTTCAAGTATAGATTACTCAAATAGCTTACGAGAGATCAGAAGGCCCACTTGTTGCCCCTCTACTAGGCCCACCAGCATAATCCAAAAACTCGAGTATGCTAGAACAGAAACGGAGGATTATGATCGGATATGTCGTCGGGGTCCAAATCAAATAATATTTCTAACAATAATAACAAGTAGCAAGTCAAGGTCGGTCCACAGAGACGAGTTGAATACCAATGAGAAGTGTTAACTAGGTCTAGTGTGCCAAGAAGTCACAATTCTGTTTACGAGAGAATTAGGCTACGATAAGGTAAAATTAAACGACAGCTAAGCTAAAAACAAGACAAGCAACAAAGATGAAAATCAATCAAGGAAATAAACTACGGATCATGGCATCATATGGGGTAGATCAGGGGTACATGAAGTATATCTTAGGTCAATCATTTGGTTGAGTCGGACAATAGGACGAGGCTCTTTATTAGGGATGTAATTGGGGCGGGGATGTTGTAACACCCCTATAGAACACCCTACGTTAGTTGAAGAGGTCCATTGATAAGCTTAATTGACTAGTGCTTAAAGAGATTAAAAGTACTACTCACATATAAACACCGTGCACTTTCTTTTTTAGTTATCCATGCAAAAGAACTCAAAAGTTAAGCGTGCTTGACTGAGAGTAGTCTTAGGATGGGTGAACTCTTAAGAAGATTTCCGGGATGCGCATGAGTGAGGACAAAATGCGCTGGAAAGGATCCGTGTTCATCTGTGGGCCATGAACACAACCTGGCGAGCTACCATGAGTGACCGCTCCCGACTCAGGGTTTGGGCCGGGGTGTTACAAGTGGTATCAGAGCAACCCTGCGATCGTGTGGTGCTAGAGGCAGTTGTTATACGCTCCTGGAGGCAATTGTTATACACTTCATTATGATCACTTACCTAACGGGGAAGGATTTTGTGTTAGCGGTAATGCTCCCAGGCGCAATGATGACATTGCTTTCTTCAAGTGGGGGTGATTGTAACACCCCATGCTAGTTATAGAGGTCCATTGATAAACTTAAATGACTAGTGCTTAAAGAAATTGAAAGTACTACTCATATAAACAAAGTGCACTTTCTTTTCTGGTTATCCATGAAAAAGAACTCAAAAGTTAAGCGTGTTTGACTCAGAGTAGTCTTAGGATGGGTGACCTCCTGGGAAGATTTCCAGGAAGCGCATGAGTGAGGACCAAATGCGCTGGAAAGGACTCGTGTTGATCTGTGGGCCATGAACACAACCTGGCGAACTATCATGAGTGACCGCTCCCGGCCCAGGGTTTGGGCCGGGGTGTTACACCCATCTACCAAAAAGCCTTACTAAGGCCTAGCTTAAAAAATGGGAGTGCTACCATCTTTGTTCCCGAGTTAGTACATATCAAATAGAGCATAATGGAACAACATTTAAATCAATATAACTAGTCTCCAAAATCCAACGTAATAAACTCATAATGTAAGTCTAAACGATCTAAGACACAAGTGGAAGCTAAAAGTAATCATCCAGCGACAATCTCGTCATATCCTAAAGCATGCTGAAACGGATTACCTACTAAACTCATGTTCACCATTCCCCAATGGATAGCAGTAATTTTGCAAACAAACAAGGGGTTAGTTATAACTTCATGCCATCTTAATACCTTGTTAGTAAGGTTATGTATGTATATAGAAGTTGGTTGAGTATCAAGTAACTTAAGAGTAGGAATCCATTTTGAGGTAATCCTTTAGAGGGAGTTTAAACTTCGAGGACGAAGTTTGTTTTAAGGAGGGTAGATTGTAATACCCCGTAATTTATAGGAATGACTGCTATGTTAGTTTGTATAGGTCTTACAATATTTTCTCATGAACTTTACGTTGTGTCTATTGGTCTTGTCTAACGCGGTTTACTGACTGTCTAATGAGGCTGTATAATGAGGATGTCTAATGAGGATGTCTAATGAGGATGTCTAATGAGGCTGTTGAACGACCTTGACTGGATGTCGATCGACAAGGTGTGTCTGTCGATTGACATAGGGTGGTTGTTGATCGACAAGGTTGTTGGACCTATTTTATAGTTTTGATAATGACATGTGTTTACATGATAATGTGCTTTACTTGATATATCATATGCATGTAACTATGTGTTTTAGTCTTATTATCGCTAACAACAATTACAAGAAAGAAGATTAAAGTTATAAGAACTTCAGGAATTACTTTGATTGTTTACATGGAAGTTATAGCTAGCTGGTTATAACTTTAAAGAAAAATGTTTCAAGCAAGATCTACCTCAAATAACACAAGACTCAAGATGGAGGGTCTTTGTGATCAAGATGAAGAGATGATCCGTATACTGAAGATCTTTGTGAAGATTAAATAGTATAAGTCGTCATTTGGTAACTATTCCATTAGAGTGATTTTAAGTGGATGATAAATGTTGATGCATGATTTTGGAAATAAAAGGTTTTAAATGTTTTCAAAAGTGAAAGAGTATTTTTATATTTATCAAAAGTTTTAATAGAGAATATATTTATGAGATTTTATTGGTTAATAATACAACTTATGGGTTGTCATGCTACCTAGGATTTCTAATATATTATATCTCAATTTGTTGTTAAACTAATAAGCCCACCTAGGGTTTGAGCCACCTAGGGTCTCGTGTAAACCTAGGTCTGTGCCTCCTAGGTTTGTGTGCTCCTAGGGTTTCGTGTAGATAGAGAATCCGGCCTCCATAGGCTTGTTCTCCTTGTTTACCTTAATCTAGGATTCTACTATATCTTCACAACAATATTTTGAGATATTAAAGATAAATATATTTCTAAAAGATAAAGAAAATAATATTTTGAGATAAAGATATTTTTAAAAGATAAAGTAAATATTATTTTAAGATATTAAAGATAAATTTCTTTCTTAAATATTAAGCTAGGGCTTTAGATCTCCTATGCTTCTTTTATAAATACTCCTTCACATCTCAATTATGAGACACACGAAATATACACGACACACACATACTTATTGAGAGAATTTTCCAAAATCTTTTTAAAGCAAACATTGAGCAAAATATTTATTATTTTTAGTGTTTGTTTTTCAAAAGAGTCGTGCATCAATCTTTATCAATCGCTCGCGTGAAATACGTTATTGGATAATAGTACATCACATAATCTTACAATTCTTTAACGAGAATCTGTGTGAGTTATATTGTACTTTCTTATTAACGTAAGATAGTATAGAGTATTTAGCGATACTAACAACACCAAAATGTGTTGTGTCTAGTAGTATTTATTAGGTTCGTTTATTACACTTTTTACGGGTCGGTAGCATCGTTTTATGCTAACCTTAGTCTTTGTAATTATGTTGTTATTTAGTATTTTTAGTCAACTTTTAGAGTCAAACCCAGAAGACAAAAAAAGTCAAAGTCAAACCCGAGACCCGAGACCCAAACCTGAAAATCGGAGTGGGCTACAAGCAAATACTCAAAGCAAGAAGACCAAGTCCAAAGGGTCAATGGAAGTCAAGGCGGGACTAAAATCCAAAGGGTCAACGAAAGTCAAGACGCTCAACCAAGGGAAAAACTGGCAGCATGAAACGCTGCCAGCGCCAGGGAACGCTGCCAGCGTCCTGGTCTCAGGCATGTGTTCTTCATTTCTCCGTCTTATCATTTTGAGGCCCATTTCTCAAGGCCCCTAGGTTTTCGGACCAAGGGTATATAAGAATCAGATTTTAGAGAGAGAAGCACACAACATTGGATACAACATTCCACAACTCATTACATTAGAATTCTCTCAACTTTTGTTCTTCATTTTGGCTTGTATTTTGGTTGAACTTTGATATGGTTTGTAATATTTGGATTATGGGTAGCTAATCTTCCATTGCTTAGTGTAATTTGAACAACTTCTCTCCTTTTAGCATTGTAAGAGCATTTGAACCTCTTCTTCTCTATTTAATTCCATTTTCTCATGTTTAAATTCCATTGTTGAATGAATTGTTGTTGAGACTAACCATCTTAGCAAGTGTTTGTTTAATTATTGCTTTGTCTTGATAAATTTGGTTAATTTGTCTTGATATTTGTTGAAGCAACCTTGAAAGATTGTAACTTTTGTTTAAAGTTGGAATATTTTGAGTGGAATTTGGTTTATTGTGTGATTAGAACATGGTTTAGTGTTTTATTACATGATTCTAGCATATTTCTTTGGTTTTGTGCTTAAAGCTTGCATCTTTGATTGTGCTTATGTTTTAATAAGTATTGGTTGGGTTGTAAAGGGTCATCCATGGATGGTTTAATTCATGTTGGCTAATTTCTTAGAAACTTGTATTAGATAATTAGAGAAGAGAGGAAAGGAAGGGTCTTTACTTTGTTAATTGTTGGGAACTTGGGAAAATTACACTAAGTTGTTTCTCCATATTTGAATATTTGAATCTTTAGTTTTTGTTGGTAATTTTAGACTTGCTAATCAATTCTCATGTCAAACTTTCTCCCTATATGTTATCCTACATGTTTTCTCATTGTTAATATCATAGTTTGTAATTAATTTAAGCTTTTGTTTTAATTAGTGTTTTAATTTGTGATTAGAGTAATTAGTTTTGTTAATCGGTTTTTAGCAAGAGTCTAGATTAGATTAATTTAGTTAATACCGCCTTCTCTTGGGTTCGACCCTATTCATACCATTTTACTACCTTTATTTAGGATAGTTTGTGTTGGTTTAGGAGTTATAAATTGTTATTTTATCGTAGCTAATTAGCGGAATTAGCGACACCGCTTTTAAGCTCGTCAAATTTGGCGCTATTGCCGGGGAGGGCAATATAGCTAAATATCAAATTGAAACTCTTGTTAGTGTCATAATTTGTTTAGATTTTTTTTCAAATTTTTCTTAGCTTATCGGTTACTTTGTGTTGAAGTTACTAATTTGTGTTGTTGAGTTGTTTTAGAGTTTATGCCTAGGTCACAAGAGGGACCGGCTGACCAAGATATTGATCCATCTTCAAGTAGCATATCAAATTGGTTATTTTCAAATCCCCTTTATAGGAGACCTTTTTGGAGGGAGCCTAGTGAAGAGGAGTTGGAGAATAATAGTTTTCAAGAACAACCGGAGGAAGTGTTTGAGTCACCACCTAGGATACCATGTCCATTGAACGTCCTTTACCCACCCAATATGGACGATAATAGGACAATTGGTGAAATTCGGGCAAGGAACTATGAGGAGCAACCACTTTGTATTGCATATCCTCCCATGGGAAATGTGAACTTTGAGCTCAAGGGTTTCTTCGTCCACCACTTACCTAGATTCCATGGCATGGTGGGGAATGACCCTAATAGACACTTGGCCGAATTTCATATGATTTGCCAAGGTGCTATTCCCCAAGGAGTGACCGAAGATCAATTCAAGCTAAGGGCATTTCCGTTTTCTCTTCAAGATGCGGCGAAAGAATGGCTCTTTTGCCTTCCGGCTCACTCCGTTACCACTTGGGTGGGCTTGAAGAAAAAGTTTCTTGAAAAGTATTACCCGGATTCAAGACACAGTCACTCAAAGAAGCTTATCACTACCATTGAACAAGAAATGGGCTAGACTCTTTATGATTATTGGGAGCGATTCAAAAGTCTTGTGGCAAGATGTCCATACCATGGCATGTCGGGAGATGATTTGTTGACGGCTTTCAATGAGGGGTTGTGCCAAAATGACCAAAGAATGATCATTGCCGCCACCGGAGGTGGAATAGATATACTTAATGTGGCCGAGGCCAACAATATTATTGAAATATTGGCAATGAACACAAGAAGCTATGGAAGAAAGAGTGAAAGAGGAGGAAGCTCTAGGAATGTATCTTCCATGGAAGATCCTTATGCTTCTCAAAATCACAAGATCATGCAAGAAATGGGTGAATTTAAAAGTATGATGTCAAACTTGTTTGTTAACAAAGGTAACTCATCCTCTCAACACCCCGAACCAATTGAATGCTCATATTGTGGAGGTGACCATGTCACCAACACATGCTACATCATGATTGATCAAGGAGCAACTATGGAAAGTGTTAATGCTATGGGGTATGGGAATTACAATTCAAGGAACCCAAGTGGTGGGGGAATGTACAACCAAGTGGGGAACCGTGATCTTTTGGGATGGGGAGGGGACAAGTCGAAAAGCTTTGAAAACGGTCAATTCAACCATTTGAGAGCCCAAAATCCCACCCAAAACCGGAACTCCAATTTCCAACAAAACCCACAAAGAAATTACAACAATCAAAGACCCAACAATTCAAATTTCCCATGTAACTCTCAATCTCAAAACAATGCTCAAAGACAATCGAACCAAGGCCCCATTCAACGAAATTCTTCTTCTCAAGGGAACTTGAGTGATATCTTGCAAACACTCCTTGCCAATCAAGAGAAAGATAGAGAGGAGGCAAGGAGAAATAAAGAGGAGGCAAGGAATGATAGAGAAGAGACAAGGAAGGATAGGGAGGCAAACAACCATAGGGTAAGCAACTTGGAAACCCAACTATCCCAAATGGCCTCCAATATGTCAAAATCCCAAGCCTCAAGCTCCACAAGATTCCCATCTCAAACCATCCCACCACCTAGGGATAATGCTAGTGCCATGACCTTAAGGGGAGGCAAGGAGTTGGAGGTACACCTGTAAGAAATATCGGTATATTTCGTCAATAAATTACGGATTATAACGAAACTATAGTATATGAATTACGAGTCATAAATGAATTGCATAATATAAAATTATAGGAATTTAGAATTAACCTTTGGTCCTAGCAAATTTGGCCTATGAACAATATCGAAATCGATATTCTCCTAATTGTTGCACCCAAGATGCTCCGGGATATGCCTTGCTTGTGCTAGAATTTTAGAGAAAAGTTACTGCTAATTTTCTTTTGATGTGTGATGATGAATGATAGATAGAATTCAAGAGGAAAAAAAACTTGTTCCTCTTCCTCTATCACAGTCGAATCATTAGGGTTTTTGACCTAGTTACCATAAAAGAATAATAGGAGATATTTTCTCTTATTTAACTCTTATTGGCCGAAAAATATGAGAAGAAAAGACTATTTTTCTCCTTCCTTTTTCGGTTATATTAGCATGTAATATAATGTATACGTCAACTATAAATATCCGTATATTTATAATTTGCTAATTAAATATAACGTATAATTTTTAATTACGAATTAATATTTTAATTCGTTTAAGCTTACATTACATACATTGATTAAATATAACGGTTTATATTCAATTACGAATTACATTTAATTTATCTCATCTAATATTATTTAATCGTTATTAAATAATCGCATCATCATTACATTGACTAACCTTTTAGTCATATACATCGACTAACCTTTTACTCATATAATAAGGCATCAATATGATTATATTATTCATAAAATCACATCTCTCAGAAACATCCTTTAGGTGTGACTTTTAGGGACCAGTTGATCACCGCCATTAAAATGACAATAACGTCAAACTCCTAGCAAGCCAACCGTTATCGATAAATGTTAATCAACTGATAAGAATACTAAGTATACCCTGTGAACCTGTAAGAGATTTATTCATGTTATCACACTAACTGTGGAGGACACTAGCTCCAACAATCAACTGACGCATCCATATAGCTTCCTTTGCAGCTTCTGAAGCGGTATAGTACTCGGACTCAGTTGTAGAATCTGCTATAACACTCTGTTTGGAGCTTTTCCAACTGACTGCAGCGCCATTAAGAGTAAAGACGAATCCAGACTGAGATTTCGAGTCATCTCGATCTGTTTGGAAGCTAGCATCTGCGTAACCGATTGCGCATAGCTCACCGTCTCCTCCATAAGTCAATACCCAATCTTTAGTCCTTCGTAAGTACTTAAGGATGTTTTTGATAGCCATCCAGTGTGTTTCACCTGGATTGCCTTGGTACCGACTCGTCATACTCAATGCATATGCCACGTCCGGACGTGTACATATCATGGCATACATGATCGATCCTATAGCTGATGCATAAGGAACACGACTCATGCGCTCGACCTCTTCCGATGTCTTGGGTGCCTGAGCTTTACTCAAATGCATCCCAGAAATCATTGGAAGGTTCCCCTTCTTGGAGTTGGTCATGCTGAACCTCTCAAGAATCTTATCTATATAAGACTCTTGACTGAGTGATAACATCCGTCGTGATCTATCTCTATAGATACGGATCCCCAATATGCGTTGTGCCTCACCCAGATCTTTCATCTGGAAATGGTTCTTTAACCATACCTTTACCGAAGATAAGAGAAGGATGTCATTCCCAATCAAGAGTATGTCATCAACAAACAATATTAAGAAGACAATCTTACTCCCACTCGACTTGACATACAAGCATGGTTCCTTGACCGATCGAGTGAAACCATTCTCTTTTATCACCTGGTCGAAACGATGATTCCAAGTCCGAGAAGCTTGCTTAAGTCCATAAATGGAACGCTTAAGCTTGCAAACTTTCTTAGGATTTTTAGGATCAATGAAATCTTCGGGTTGTACCATGTACAATTCCTCCTCCAAATAACCGTTTAAGAAGGCGGTTTTCACATCCATCTGCCAAATTTCATAGTCATGAAAAGCGGCAATCGCTAAGATTATCCGAATGGAACGCAACATAACTACGGGTGCAAACATTTCATCATAATGCAATCCTTGCACTTGAGTGAAACCTTTTGCCACTAGTCGTGCCTTATAGGTGTCTGGTTGTCCTTCTATGGAATGCTTTATCTTATAAAGCCATTTGCACTGAAGAGGCCGTACCTTATCAGACAAATCAACAAGATCCCATACGTCATTCTCATACATGGAGTCCATCTCGGATTGCATGGCTTCAAGCCATAGCTTAGAGTCGGAACAGGTCATGGCACCTTTATAGGTAGCGGGTTCGTTACTCTCTAGGAGTAAAACATCATCTCTCTCATTCTCCTCGACCATACCATTGTATCTGTGTAACACCTGGAAATGTACCCTATTTTTCTATTAGAAATATTTTACGAAATCTTTTCAGTAATTTTATGTTTTAATTAAGATTTTTATGTTTCGAGTCGAATTTAGAATTTCCGAGTTCGTATTTGGAATTTCTGCGAGATTCCATGAAAATCCCGTCTTAAGGCGAGTTTGACTTTTCTTGACTTTTGAGTCAAGTTTGACTTTTCTTGACTTTTGAGTCGAGTTTGACTTTTCTTGACTTTTGAGTCGAGTTTGACTTTTCTTGACTTTTGAGTCGAGTTTGACTTTTCTTGACTTTTGAGTCGAGTTTGACTTTTCTTGAATTGTAAGTCGTCTTTGACTTTTCTTGAATTTTAAGTCGTCTTTGACTTTTCTTGAATTTTAAGTCGTCTTTGACTTTTCTTGAATTTTAAGTCGTCTTTGAATTTTCTTGACTTTTAAGTCGTCTTTGACTTTTCCTTAAGCAAACCAAAAACCTGCCTCCCTCTGTGATCCATCTTAGAATTCGTTACCGCCATTCGTTCTTTTGTCGGAAATTATACGGTAAGTTCGTCTTATTCTTCCCTCTTATCTTCCTCTATCCGTATTGGTAATAAAATTATCGTCTTTCTCGCTTTTTAAATTATCCGTCTTTCTCAAGGTGAATGATATTCATCTTTTATTATCTAATTGTATGTAGGTGGAGACTAGGAAGGTTTAGAAACCGTTTAAAGACGCGAAAAGGTAACGGTGAAGGGTTACTCGATATCATTTACGTGTGTTACATGCTTATAGTTCGGATTCGTCATTTAGAATACGATAAGTTTAAGTTAGAATTATGTTATGGATAATGATTGGTTGGTGTTTGAGAGTGTTGATATGGAATATTGATTGTCGAGAGTTATTAAAATGAATTATGAGAATTGGAAATAAAAGGATTGAATTTATGTTGAAGGTTCTCTCGGGTGAGTTGAGTAGTAACACATCTCACGGTCGTGAGATGGTGTCACGGTCGTGATGAACTCATTTCACGGTCGTTGAATACAAGTCCACGGGGTCGTGACTTGTGCAGTTTTACTTGCACTGGCCCTTTTCGTAAATGATCATATCTCCTTCGTTACTTGCTGTTTTGGGCGTGTGATTATCTCGTGGAAACCGTAAGAGGTTAAGCTATCACCTCGGACTTGAATTTCTGCATTTGCATGTCTAGACCTCTAGTTATGACTGTTTGAAGTGGACCCTTGTTTTCGTTGGTTTCCAAACAACGTTGTTTTGGAGAGGTGATCTATGTTTTTATTCATTATGCTTCATAAACTTGTTCTAAGGCTTATGTATCATGTATTGACTCATGTTTATCATATTTAAACTTATATGATTCCCTATTCTCATGTTTTGTGACGGTTTATAGTATGTTCCCACTTTGAGTCGATTTTTACAAATGATACGGTTTGAGCACTATTTTGTCTTGTGCTTTGTACTCTCATTCCCTTGCTACCTTCCCGTTCATAAGGCTGGAATGTCGGAACGGAGAGGTATCCTACTGCTTAAATGCATGTGTTAGTGGGCATACGACGACGTTGTTGGGAGTTGAACGCTATGCGTTGATCGACCCGGCCGTCAAATGTTGTGTACTTGCGAGGGAGGTGGTGTATTTGCATGTAGCGTACCGCCGGTTATGAGGCTTGAGCTCTTTTCCGCCTCTTCGTGAATTGATCTACCGCGAATGGGGGTACCTCGCATATATATTAGACCGAAGTCTTGGATGCGAACGTGATCGCATGTCGAATCGGCAAAATGTGATTCCGAGAATCTGGCCCAAGGTTTAGATTAGAGCCTTATCGTTCCTAATGGAGGAAAATAGTCTACATATACGAAATGTGATCGTGTATGCGTTCAGGGGAAGTGATCTCGTGGATGCCTTTTAATCATACTTGCCAGTACACGGTGCTATGTGCGTTTCTGTACGTTGAGAGAGGGTTCGTCATGTATTGTATGGTAGATGGGTGTTACACGATTGATATTCATGGTCATACCAGACTTGGCATGGTTTGTTTGTTCGAGTCTCAATCTTATCAATCTTTTATACCGGCTAACGGGTGAGATGGCAAGCCTAGTGAGCGTATTCGGTTGCCTAAGAGTGTTTCAGGTCTTTGACATAACATGATGTTACGGATTTGATTTCCATGATCTTATCATTATATATATGATTGCCTATCTATTCTTATCGCAACTCACATGTATATATATATGCATGCTTTACTTTTGTATTTCCTTCTATGTACGTTTAATGTGATATGGCTGGGAGAAACCGGAGTTACTCCCCACTGATTGTGGCGTTCATGTTTTTCATGAATGAACAGGTTGCTTGCTTGGATGGCTTTTTGCTTATGTATTTTGGGGTTCGGGTGTGAGCTAGCGGGCGTTGTCCCTGGATGAAACACCTCTAGACGTTGTTTAGCTAGTTGCTAATTACTTTGTCTTTTGTTAACACTTTGAGAGACTACGTCTCTTGTGGTATTTTTATTTAGTTTGTAAAATTTTGACACTCCTCGTATTTTTCTATCTTGCATGTATAAAAGTTTTTAAAATACCGTATTTTCCGCATTATAATTCACATGCTTGTATGTTTTATATTTCCGCATTCGCGAGGGTTGTCACAATCTGTCTGGAGGAATGGAGACTCTACCCGACCTCCTAGGTTCCATAGGGATGTTAACCGTAGCATAAGTTGAAGGAACCTCTTCCTCCATTGGTTGCTCGGTTGTTGGTTCTTGAATCTCCGACATATCGAAGGTTCTATTACTTGACTTATTCTCGAGAAACTCTTTCTCTAAGAAGTTCGCACTAGCCGCAACAAAAACTCGTTGTTCGGTAGGCGAATAGAAATAATGACCAAACATTCCTTTTGGATAACCAATAAAGTATGTCTTGACCGATCGCGGGCCGAGCTTATCCTCGTGTCTCCGCTTAACATAAGCCTCGCAGCCCCAAACCCGAATAAAGGACAAGTTAAGGACCGTTCCCTTCCATAACTCATATGGAGTCTTGTCGACAGCTTTAGACGGACTTCGGTTAAGTATAAGAGCAGCTGACAAAAGAGCATAACCCCATAATCAATCAGGTACTACCGTGTGACTCATCATGGATCAAACCATATCAAGTAATGTTCGATTTCTCCGTTCGGACACAACATATAATTGAGGTGTTCCAGGTATAGTTAACTGTAATACTACACCACAGTCTTTAAGGTGTTGATCAAACTCATTTGAAAGATATTCGCCACCACGATCTGAACGAAGTGCGTTAATCTCTCTTCCCAGTTGGTTTTCAACCTTATTCTGGTATTCCTTGAACTTTTCAAAGGACTCACTTTTATGCCTCATTAAGTAGACATATCCGTATCACCTCAAATCATCCGTGAAAGTGATAAAATATCTATAGCCGTCTCTTGCGTTTATTGACATAGGTCCACATACATCAGTATGTATGAGTCCTAATAGGTCACTAGCGCGCATTCCAACACCTTTGAAGGAAATTCGAGTCATTTTACCGATAAGAAATGATTCACACGTGCCAAATGATTCGTAATCAAATGGGGAGATAGTCCCATTGTCAATGAGCTTCTTTACACGTTTCTCATTTATGTGTCCCATACGGCAGTGCCATAGATAAGTTTGATCTTTGTCACCAACCTTTAATTTCTTATTATTCACATGCAATATGTCTGTGGTTTGATCTAAGATATAAATTCCATTCATGAAAACTGCTTTGCCATAAATCATTTCATTAAAAGAGAAAATACAGCTATTGTCCTTTATTGAAAATGAAAAACCGTCTTTATCTAGTACGGAAACAGAAATAATGTTCTTAGATAAACTGGGTACATAGCAACAGTTATATAAATATAACTCAAAACCACTCGGGAGTTGGATTACATATGTTCCCACTGAGACTGCAGCAACTCTTGCTCCATTCCCCACTCGCAGGTCCACATCACCCTTTGCGAGAGGTGTGATGTTTCTTAGGCCCTGCAAATGATTACACAGATGAGAACCACAACCTGTATCAAGTACCCAAGTTCCAAAACTTGCATGGTTAATCTCAATCATATGAATAAAAGATGACATACCAACAGGAGTGACGCGGCCTGCTTTTATGTCCTCACGGTACATGGAACAGTTCCTCCTCCAATGCTCAGTCTTGTGGCAATGGTGGCACTCCATGTTATTGTCCTTGCTCTTTGCCTTGCCTTGTGAGCCACTGGTCTCACCAGGCCCACTCTTGCCGTTTTCTGACTTTTTAAACTTTGGCTTTCCTACAACTAGGTTGCCATGAGCCTTGCCCTTACCTTTGCCCTTGTTGGAAATCAGGAGAACATCTTGCTTCATGCTCCCACTCAATTTCATATCATTTCAGTCTGCACGAGAAGTGAGTGTAGCTAAAGAAGACTTTTCTTCATATCATTCATATAGTAATTTGCCCTGAAGAGGGCAAAACCATCATGAAGTGAATGAAGCACACGGTCAATTACTATGCACTCACTGATTTTATAATCAAGTGCCTCCAGTTTCTCGACATTCTCAATCATATCAAGAATGTGAAGGCTAACCGGTTGGCCCTTCTGGAGTTTCGCCTCAAAGAAGCGACAGGTATGCTCATAAGTAACGATCCTCGGTGCTTTTGAGAATTCGTTCGTGAGCGTGGTGAAAATCTTGTTTGCACCTTGGGCAATGAAGCGTCTTTGCAAATTGCTTTCCATTGCAAAGATGAGTACGTTCTTTATCGCACCCGCTTCCATAACGAAGTCACTATATTCAAGTGCTTCGTTAGCTCTTGCATTGGGGCCTGGGTTTGGCGGTATTGGCTCAGTCAAGTACTTGAGCTTACCGTCAGCAATGGCAGCATTCCGTAATGCCGCCTCCCAGTCCGCAAAGTTGGACCCGTCATTCTTCAGTCGCGTGGGCTGATTCATGTGGTCCATAAAAGCTTTAAGCCAGGATTCGCGCGCGAGCGTGGCACTTGTCATAGGGATATCAGTATTTCCAGCCATTTGTTATATGCAGTATTATCAATATAAACGAGTTCTACTCTGAAAAAGAAGAAAAACCATAGTAAGCATACTCATCGATTTGAATTTAAGTCTAGTGCAAAATGTGTTTTAATGCAAAGACTCGAGCATTTATACAATTGACCACCCTCAAGAATTATATAAATGATCCCAAGACTCAATTATCTGTAAATTGATAAGCCAACCTCTTGGCTAATTCTACCTTTAGAATTCTTGGTCGATAAATTTCTGTAAATTCTATCTTTAGTCCATCATAATCACGAGAAACTCTTCGGACTATAATGTTGAGATAAAATAGGTCAACACACACTACTTACCCAACGTAGAAGGGGTCATATGGAGAGTAAGGTCCTATATGCCTACCGACGAAGAAGGGATTCATAGTAGTTTGGCCTATAAAGACTAGTCTCAATTTTAGGTTTAGAGGAAGATCCCATCAATTTTATTTTAATTCAATTTTAAGTGAACTAATATCTAGCATGCGAGAATGAATAAACTAAAATGATGGCTTAAATTCGAGTGACATCTTTATGTCCATGATGACTAACATTCAAACTATATGTGTCAATTTTCATGCATTTTAGTAGTAGGTGGTTTGGTTTAGGCGGAATATGATGCACTAACTATCATGTGATGAAAAAGCAACAAGAACGTAAAAATACATAAAAATATTACAAAGTCCTAGTGTGGCCTATCTACCAAAATGAACAAAAATACAACTTTGGAATCCAACCCATTTGGACCCGAGAAGCTTGTCATGATGTTCCATCTTGGTCCATGTAGCGGGAGTGAGCAATCCGATCTCCATCTTTAGTCTTCTCAAAATACATTTAACAAATTACAAAATATAAACCTATTTACATCCTAATTTAAAAAAATAATTTAATGAAAAATAAAATGGAGATTTGAGATGTCAAAATTACATCAAAGATCATGTTTCCATCATTACGAAAACATAATCAACTAAGGCCACACTAGGAAATACAAATTACAACCGATTGAAAAAATACGTATATTAAACCATTCAACCATTCATTCAACAAGATAAAATGCATCAACTATAAATTAAACATTCAAGACATAATTCTTTAATTATAAAGAGTAATTTATCCAAACCACCTTTTAAAATGATCAAAATTATGTGATAATTCCTTAATTAATCACAATAATCCCAACCAAACATAATCCAATTTTAATTCATATTCTTTAACATGAATTAATACAACATTATTTTAAACCTCTTTAAAATAATTGGGTATCCAATAGGTTTAAAATAATTGGGTATCCAATTATTTTGAACTTCTTCACAATAATAAACAAAACATTATCATTATAATGAATTATAACAAAAACTTACGACTAAAAAAAATAAAAACGAAACAAATTTTTTTTTCTTTTGGTAGCCACGGTTTTTTTGTAAAATAAAATACAATTTAATTTGATGTTACTAATATTTTCAAGATCGGTACAAATTATCAACATTTAATCATTATTAAACATCGATACAAACTAGATGATTCAATTTAACAATTTAAAAAGAATATCTAAATCAATGAATACCGAAAAATATATAGCGATGAACATTCAAATTGATTTCCATTTCCATTTTAATTTAATCCTTATTAAATCAAAACAACTATAAATTCATCATTTCATCGTCTTAAGTATTTAAAACAACAATTATAATGAATCAAAATGGAAAAACAAGGCACATTTTTTTTTTATACGGATGAACAGTACAGACGATTTTTTTTTTTTTTTTTTTTTGTCTTTTATTTTTCTCTCTCGGCAAAAATAATAAAAAAAACCAAAAAATAATGATTCTAATCTTATATTTCATCAATTATGAAAACATATAAAATAATTTCGTAGCCCTTGGCTCTGATACCACTTGTAAGAAATATCGGTATATTTCGTCATTAAATTACGGATTATAACGAAACTATAGTATATGAATTACGAGTCATAAATGAATTGCATAATATAAAATTATAGGAATTTAGAATTAACCTTTCATCCTAGCAAATTTGGCCTATGAACAATATCGAAATCGATATTCTCCTAATTGTTGCACCCAAGATGCTCCGAGATATGCCTTGCTTGTGCTAGAATTTTAGAGAAAAGTTACTGCTAATTTTCTTTTGATGTGTGATGATGAATGATAGAGAGAATTCAAGAGGAAAAAAACTTGTTCCTCTTCCTCTATCACGGCCGAATCACTAGGGTAGTAGAAGGAGGAGTCTCTCCTCTTTTTACTACTCTTGTTATTAGGGTTTTTGACCTAGTTACCATAAAAGAATAATAGGAGATATTTTCTCTTATTTAACTCTTATTGGCCGAAAAATATGAGAAGAAAAGACTATTTTTCTCCTTCCTTTTTCGGTTATATTAGCATGTAATGTAATGTATACGTCAACTATAAATATCCATTATATTTATAATTTGCTAATTAAATATAACATATTATTTTTAATTACGAATTAACATTTTAATTCGTTTAAGCTTACATTATATACATTGATTAAATATAACGGTTTATATTCAATTACAAATTACATTTAATTCGTCTCAGCTAATATTATTTAATCGTTATTAAATAATCATATCATCATTACATTGACTAACCTTTTAGTCATATACATCGACTAACCTTTTAGTCATATAATAAGGCATCAATATGATTATATTATTCATATAATCACATCTCTACCGTTATCGATAAACGTTAATCAACTAATAAGAATACTAAGTATACCCTGTGAACCTGTAAGAGATTTATTCATGTTATCACACTAACTGTGGAGGACACTAGCTCCAACAACACCCCCTTGGAAAAGGCAAGGAAAATATGAAGAACCTTGAGATGGAGACCTTGGAAATTGAAGACCAAGGAGACTTGGTAGTTGGTCATGAAGAGCTATCAAAGAAAGGGAAAGGGACATCCACAAGCAACGACCGCAAGGGAGACACTTCAAAGATGGGTAAAGACATTATTGAGGATGATGAAGTAGAGGAATACATACCGGAAGTCCCATTTCCTAGTGCCTTGATAAGCACAAGGAAGTATGACAAGGAGAACGACTTGTATGAAACTTTTCGGAAATGTGAGGTAAACATTCCTCTTCTTAATTTGTTAAATAGTGTCCCTAGGTATGCAAAGTTCTTGAAAGAACTTTGTACATCTAAGAGAAATCCTAAGAAAGGAACCAATAGGGTTAGGGTGAGTGAGCATGCTTCGGCAATTTTCAAGCAAACATTACCTAAGAAATGTGGAGACCCGGGCATGTTCACCATCCCTTGCACCATTGGAGGGCAAAGTTTCAACGTGCCATGTTAGACCTTGGAGCCTTTATTAACGTCATGCCCCTATCCATCTATGAGACCCTAGGCTTATGACCTTTGTCTAAGATCGGGGTGGTAATTCAATTAGCCGATAGGTCTAGTGTCTATCCCAAAGGCTTGATAGAGGATGTGCTAGTAGAGGTAGATAACCTTGTCTTCCCGACGGATTTCTATGTTTTAGATATGGAGTCTAGTTCAAGTGCCACTCCCCTTCTCCTTGGTAGGCCATTCATGAAAACCGCTAAGACCAAGATTGATGTTTTAAACGGATGCTTGACAATGGAGTTTGAGGGAAAGAGATTGACCTATAATATCTATGACTCTATGAGACACCCTAGTGATATTCAATCTTGTTTCTTCTTGGATATTTTTGAGCCTTTGGTGCATCAAATGTCCAAATTTTGTGATAGGGACCCACTTGAGGTGGCCCTAACTAACAATGTGGAAGAAGAGGGTTTGCGTTTGTTGTTGTCGGTTGATGTGCAGGAACATCTAAAGGACTTGGAAAGAGAAGAGCCACTAGACACTTATGAAGAACTCAACATCATCGATATGCTGAAAATAGGGCACGGCAGTGGAAAACGCTGGCAGCGCCCCACGACGCTGCCAGCGTCACAAGACGCTGCCAGCGTCCACCAACGCTGCTAGTGTCCAGCTCTGGCAAATTTATCCGAGCTCTTTGCTTTGAGCATACCCCTCCACAAGCCCCTTCCCTCAATTGTGAAGCCCCCGAAGGTCGAGTTGAAGACCCTTCCAAGCCATCTCAAGTATATCTTCTTAGGGGAAAACAACACCCTACCTCTTATCATCTCAAGCACGCTCAACGAGGACCAAGAGGGAAAATTGGAAGCATTGCTTCAAAAACATAGAGATACATTTGGGTGGAGCATAGCGGATCTCAAGGGAATAAGCCCGGTGACTTGCATGCACAAAATAAGACTTGAAGTGGATTCCAAACCGGTCCGAAAACCCCAAAGAAGGCTCAATCCACCAATGGCGGAGGTAGTGCAAGAGGAGGTAATTAAACTTTTACAAATGGGCATCATCTTCCCTATTTCCGACTCCCGTTGGGTTAGCCCAACTCAAGTCGTACCCGAAAAGGGAGGAGTGACGGTATTCAAGAACGCATAAGAAGACTTGGTCTCCACCCGACCACAAACCGGTTGGAGGGTGTGTATTGACTACCGCCGCTTGAATGCAGTTACTTTGAAACATCATTTTCCGCTACCATTTATTGATCAAATTTTAGAAAGACTAGCGGGAAAAGCTTTCTATTGATTCTCTGACGGGTACTCGGGATATTTTCAAATCCCAATCGCACCCGAGGACCAAGTCAAGACCACATTCACATGTCCATTCGGTAAATTTGCATATCGCCGAATGCCATTTGGTATATGTAATGCACCCGGAACTTTTCAACGGTGCATGTTGAGTATATTCTCCGACTATGTAGAAAAGATCATAGAAGTATTCATGGACGATTTCACCGTCCATGGGGACTCCTATGATGCATGTCTAAAACACCTTGCTCTTGTCTTAGAGCGATGCCAAGAGTCCAATCTCATCTTAACCTCCGAAAAATGTCATTTCATGATGACTAGTGGCATCGTTCTAGGACATGTAGTGTCAGAAAGGGGGGTTGAGGTGGATAAGGCTAAGGTTGACATTATCAAAACCTTACCTTACCCATCTAACACCCGAGACATTAGGTCTTTTCTCGGACATGCCGGTTTCTACTGGAGATTTATTAAGGACTTTTCAAAGATTGCTAACCCCCTATGTAAGCTTTTGCACAAAGAAGCGGAGTTTGTTTTTGATGCCTCCTGTAGGAAAGCTTTCGATGATTTGAAGGAGAGATTGGTCACCGCATCAATTATTCAAGCACCGCATTGGGACCTTCCATTTGAAATAATGACCGATGCAAGTGACTACGCATTGGGAGTGGTTTTGGTTCAAAAGAATGACAAGGGACCCTATGTGATCCAATATGCATCTACACTCTTGAATGATGCTCAAAAGAACTACTCTACAACGGAGAAGGAGTTCCTTGGTGTGATATATGCCCTAGAAAAATTCTGATCCTACCTCTTGGGCACAAACTTGATCATCTACACCGATCATGCCGCCATTAGATACCTTGTGGCAAAGAAGGATGCAAAACCAAGGTTGTTGAGGTGGATCCTTCTCCTAAGTGAATTCGATGTAGAGATAAAGGACAAGAAAGGAGTGAAGAATGTGGTGGCGGATCATCTAAGCCGGCTAAACCTTGAAGGAAGACCATCATGCCCTCTTGATGAGGTTGAAGGAGGTCTCCCTCATGAGTTCCTATATGCCATCCAAGTGGAGGTGTGACACCCTCAAATTTGCGGAAAGAAAAAAATAATTTAAATACATAAAAGAAATATGATAATACATAACGAAGGTGTCATAAAATAAAAAGGGTCATTACAAAACGGAAATAATATTATACAAAAGAAATATACAAGACGGGAGACATATCTCCCGTATAAATACGGAAAATAAAAGAGTGTATAATAATATACAACCCTAAAGAACCGAGTATAGGTCCAAGGTAAATACTTCGCTCGCTAGCTCGTCTATGTACCCCAAATATGCATCACCACCTGTTCGACCGCATTAAATATAAACACGGAAGCCACAGTCAGTGGGGAGTAACTCCGAGTTCTCCCAGCCACGAAATGTCGAGTTTAATGAAACATGAATAACATAAAAGCAATGTATATGGAAAATACAAAACCTTAACATATATGATATGCTTTTCATGTTATGAAACAATTAACTAACATATAACCTATCATATGAAAGCTATCATGTGAATCTGATAATAAACTATAACAAGAGGTAGGGAAGTTGGTATGCTAGCTCAGAGGTTACCCTGTAACGTGGCCATGATACACTCAAACCCTAATCAACACGTAATCATGTGAATCAGTTAACAATCGGTAATCCAAACTCTTTCAATCTTAGCCGGCTTGCATCTCACCTTCTAAAACTCATAGAATCATCAAACATGAAAGACCAATCCTTCTATAAACAGGCATAAGTTCCTAGTACGGCCAATAGTCATCTGTAACTCGAGTCTATACCACAAGGTAGGAAAACATCCTAGCCCTAGACTGATCAGACCTAGCGACAACAGCTAACCCATTCCCTGTCTCATTACATAACCGAATATGAGAAACTCTACTAGGCGACCCCCTAAGCAGAGATGGCTAGTACTTAAGCTGGCTCCCTTCCCAAAGCGGAACTCTTAGGATTCCATGCCCCCGGCTTGGTATCAAAAGGCCCAAGCCAGTGACACAAACGCTATCAGTGGTGAACATATACTCGTTAAAGTTGGTAAGGCCTATCAATGTCATGGTCCAAGATACTCATTTAGAATTAGAATGGTCAAGACGCCATATACTCATAATTCTCTATGGGTACTTAGTCAACACGACACCAACCATATAATCAAACAGTCACGGAAAAACTTCCTATCATATGACTAATTGCATATAAATCATATTCAAATATCATATCGCCTCATATCTACTAAGGCTCATTCATTCATTCATTAAAATAAAACCTTACCTGAAGACAAATCCCCAACCTGAGTCCCGCGACGGGTCATCAGTCAAAACAGGGCTGACTAGATCTTAGTTTAACCAAACCCGTTTGGTCAAACCGGCTAGAAACAGAGTCTTTATCATATAGACTTAAACATAAAAGTCAACATATTCAATACATGTTATTTTATTAAAACTTCTAACATGTGAATTATTAAATCTTACGTAACCCCCCCGCTTGACTTAAAGGATATCAAATTAAACTACGATCTCGTATTATAATTTCTAACATGTGAGAAATAATAATTTTATGAAAAACCTTTTTAATTAAATATTTTACTTATTAATATTTCCCACTTGCTAAATATTACAAAACACGATAAAATGACAATAACTCAAAAACCGTCACAAGTCCCAAAGTGGGACCCACGGGCTAATTTTGGGCCAACTTGACACGGGCCTGGACTGGGCCCCACGGCTGGTTTGGGCCTGTTTTGGGTTGTTTTATCGACTTTACTAAAAACCGTCTCCTAATATTTCCCGCATGCTTTAACATAATTAAAACCCGTCAAAACAACAACATAACAATCAAACATCGACACAACCCAAAGACCAAAACCCGGACCCACCATGGCCAACCCAGACCGGCCTGGACCGGGCCTGAACCGGCCTGAACCGGCCTGGTTTGGGTCCGGTTTCCAGCCCTTTCCCACGGTTCAAACACCCCAAAATTCCCAATTAATTCTAACATGTTTTTAATTAACAACATCCATTTTTAACAACCAATTTAACAACCATCCATACAAAAGCATGATTATGAACAAATCATAAAAAGATGTCAAGAACACTAACATATTAAAAATACCATACCACATGAAAATCATAACCACTTATCATGTTACTAGTAAAAATCCATAAATCATAATAACATGAACAAAAATGAAAGATGAACCAAAAATAAAAGAAACAAAGGCTATGTAACATATATTCGTCGAGTAACTCGGAATCGTTACCTTAGCTAGCTAAAATCAAGTAGCACCAAAATAATAAGAACTAAGAACTAAGAAACCCGTCTTCTAGTCTTCTCCTAAGATATACGAGTCACCAACTCGTCTTCAAAATCTTCCCCTATAAGAAATGACAAGAAAACATTATTAGAACTTAAAATATGATTTTCCATAATTAAAGTCTTGAAAACGATTTTGACGGAATTGAAATAAAACCGTACGTGAAGATGAGAGCGAAGAGGAGAGTCTAGAAATATAAATTAGGATGGCTTTAATTAGAAACGAAGATTGTTATTGAGTTTTGCTCAAGAACGATGAAGAACGGATGAAGAACGCGAAGAACGCTCAAGAACGATTAAAGAAAGTGATATTTTGATCTTAATTTGATTTGTTGAAAAATGAAAAGTTGTTTGTGAGTAGGAAGGAGTGGATGAGTGCCGTGTAAATATAGGCCAAAATAGTGAGTTGGGTTTTGAAATTGTTGTTATGGAATTGACCCGGTATAATAATTATATTACCGTAATTAATTAGATATTAAGTTAATTGAATTAAATATCAAGATATTATGTTATTGTAATGAAAAGAAAGAAAATATCAAGGTCAAAGAGAGAAGAGAAACCGTGAGGATAGGAGAGAAAGCGGGTCTGATTTTGAGCGATTTGCGTAATTTTCGTTAACTGATCGATAAAGTTGAAAATATCTTAGATATTCTTATTAATTTAATCAAAAGAATTAAAATATCTAACGTGAGTGGAAAACGATGACATGGGCGCGTGACTCATGCCAAAGTCGAGTTTCGATTTTGTTGCGCGCTTGACGATGCGTCGGGAATAGTTAAATGACGTTCGGTTAAAACCGTAAACGTTATTCTTTAAATTCCGAATAAATTCAAAATAATTATATTAAATTATGATAAATCTTAATAAATCTAAATAAAAATAAATCAAAAATATTATTTTTTTAAATAAAATTTCGGTCTTCAAACTTATGAGGCGAGTCGGGAAAAAGTCAACGGAAGTAAAAGTTGACTGAAAAGTCGAGAAAAGTCGAAGATGACTTAAAAGTCAAGAAAAGTTTAGGACGACTTAAAAGTCAAGAAAAGTCAATGACGACTTTTAAAAAGTCAAGAAAAGTCAAAGACGACTTAAAAGTCAAGAAAAGTCAAAGATGACTAAAAACGGTCTTTTCATGAAATCTCTCAAAAATTCCAAATACGAACGCGGAATTTCAAAATAAGACTCGGAACAAAAATTCCTATTTTAAAAACTTAAGTTCTACTGAAAAGTGTTAGTAAATATTTTTACTAGAAAAATCGGGTACTTTTCGGGTTGTTACACGTAGAGCATAAATCAAAGTCACTCTGAAACTTTGCCACCTTAGGCGAACAGTCTTTAGTCAAAGAATTGACTCAAAAAGAATACTATAGTAGCTCTTGCCACGACCAGGCTACAAGAGTTGCCAGAACTCTATAAGCGGTCACTGCCTGACAAATTGTCCCTTACAATCTGCCTATGTGATCGACTGGTCATCCCTTATGACCCTATGACACTTGAACTTGCCATCAATCGCATCACACTCTAGTCACTTGGAGACGTCACCTCATATAAGCAACTAGGGGTCAATGCTATGTTAATACAACCCACTTT
The DNA here is from genome assembly GCA_022085475.1 of Heliosperma pusillum. NCBI lineage: Eukaryota > Viridiplantae > Streptophyta > Magnoliopsida > Caryophyllales > Caryophyllaceae > Heliosperma > Heliosperma pusillum. Next base: position 13,775 of record JAIUZE010003048.1, on the reverse strand, counting down.
AATGGGGTTCAAAATTATCTCTACAACCCATTTGGATATAACAAAGCACAAAACGAGTTTTAGAAACTCAAACGATAAATGTGATTATCATATATGAACAATCAACACAATGTTATTGCTTCATATCATATAATCTAAAGTTTATTTCGTCCATGACATTATTTAAATGCAATAAAGGCTTGGGTAGTGATATACCATATATTCATTTATTCCAACCTTGTGAATTGCTTTTTCCTTCCATCCAACGTTATTCCTAATAACATGAATTCATCTACGTACATGTTTAGATCTCTATCTAGTATTGAGCTCTTTAACTTGAAAGATGCTCCTACTCGTTATCATGATAACTGATAGATATTTAGGTGTAAGGATCTACCATTAGCTCCTTATAAGCCACCTTATCCTCATCATAATGTACTAGGTCTATATTTGTAGAATTTATAATGATTGACTCTTCAATCATCCTTTTAGTTATTTTCTTCTTGTATAACAAAGGTACGCCTAGGATTCGGATAAATCCTTATAGGTTCGGAAATTTGGGTTTGTGTAACCTTTACCACATATCCAAATTTTCTCTACCAAACACAAGTATGTATCCCTAGTCCTCCTTGAGAACTCTATGGATGTTCTTGTAGGCTATCCAATGACACTCATGTGGATTGATTTGTTATGGGCTTGTCATGCTCCTAACATACAATTTATTTAGGTACGTGTATGTAATGGCATACATGATTGGTCTCATGTGATCAACAACTCTTAGGTTCAGTGGATGACTATGACCCTTTCATAGTGATCCCACTTTCATCAACATGAATAACCTATTTTAACTTGTTGAAATCGATAAAAGATCTTATCAATATAAGACACCTTTTAAATGCCAAGCTAAAATCTTCTATTCCACAATAGATTTTGATTTTAGTGTACATGTTGCCCTCTTTCATCCAACATTAAAATCCAACCACTCCTTTCAAAAAGGTAATATGAATATGTCACTCTCAATGAGTGAAACGTCATTCACGTGGAAAACAATTTCTCCCACTGAACTTCATGTCTTTACATGATAACTTAAACTCCCACTTAACTTCATATACATGACTTTAACTCCCACTGAATTTTATGTCTATACATGACTTTTCGACAATTCGAGTGAAACTCTTCTTATATCTCATAATAGAAAAGATCATCATAACCTCCTTGTAAATACCATAGGCTTGTGTCATGTACACATCCTATTCCAAATCCCTATTTGGTGTGTATCTTGTACATACCTACTATGAGGTATTTCATTGATGATTCGGAACTAAGCATAGTTACGCATTAACTTGGCTTTTGAAGACATCTACATGTCTATCCATGCAACTACAATTGGACAACTCCAAATAAAACATTTTCTTTGCATAAATTCCATTTAGTTTCAAAAGTCTCTTATGTTAGAAAATCAAGTTTTAAAATTTCTAGGTACTTCCACTTCATAGATCATAATCTTATTATTTTAAGAACATTTTCTTTTGGTCTCGTCACTAGTCTAAGGATTTACCTAAGAACGCTTTCTTTTGGTCTCCTAGTCTTGAGTCTAACCTAAGAACATTTTCTTTTGGTTTCCTTACTAGTTCCTAACTAGTTTTTCGTTGTGGCTTATGTTCTCCCACTCTATCTTTAGAAAAATAAAACTATTTTCTTTAAAGATAGCCTTATGAGCCACAAACAATTTTGTACTCATACTCGTGAGGGAGGTAGAAGTATCACAACATGACCTTAAGTGATCTACTAAAGACTTCATTGTAAAGACATTGAATCTTAGCTTCGATATAGACTAGTTCTATAAGCTAAAGAGGTGTACTCATATTCATGTCAGTTACCATCTTTATAAGTGGTGTGACCAATTGGTTTGGTAGACTTCCTACTTTGAGTTCAATAACTCAATTTTGACTTAGCAATTGATCTTTCAAAGTGAGAATCGAATTCTTAGCCTTCTATTATAATGATCCAGTCATCATAATACTAATATGATCAATTTGAGTCGATACAATTTATGTTATTAGTGCAAGTAGAGTATATATGATGATATGTTTTTAGAACTAAAAGTTTCAACAAACCGAGTGACTTGGGTTAAAAACCAAGTCACTAAATCTAATTACAACCAATGTCAATAAAAGGAATTGAACAAATTTCCATGTCAAACAAGGAAATTATAAAAGTTCTAAAAACAATGTCTCAAAATACATCCCAAAATTTAGACAATTCAAAATGAGACCAAGCTTCCATAGGTCTTCAATCATGGGTAGCTACCTTAGCTTCCATTGAAGAGCCTTCTTAGGCTTGCTTGTCCTTGCCTTTATCCCTGCTAGGATGCCCTAATTACAATTAAATAGGGTAAGAATCACAACTCGTATCTATATACCAAAGTTGAGATCATAACATAAACGATAGGGATAAATATTTACCAACGGAAATAATTTTTCCGGCTTTGATATTTCCTAGATACTTGGGGCAGTTCCTTTTCCAATAGCCTTGTGGGAAATATCGGTATATTTCATACATGAAATTTAAGGATTATAACGAAATTATAATATATGAAATACGAGTCATAAACGAAATGCATAAAGATTAGAATTAACCTTCGGTTCTAGCAATATGGCCTAAGAACAAATATCAAGATGATATTCTCCTAATTGTTGCACCCAAGATGCTCTGAGAAATGCCTTTGCTTGTGCTAGAATGAAAACCAAAAATTACTGCTAATTTTTGTGAAAGTATTTGTGATGATCAGAAAATAGAGAAGAAGAGTTTATATAAAACTCTCCTCCTCTCCTATTTGGACCGTCCAAATAGTAGTAGAGTAGAGGGAGGAGTCTTCCCTCTTTTTCTTCTACTTGTTTTAGGTATTGTAGTCAAGATATGAGTCTTCCCTCTATTATTTATTTAATGTATAATATGTGTATGTATTATTATTGTCATTTGTGTTGTCACATATTAATAAGTCCATACAACATCTTGTAGTCGATTTATTAATACCGGTCTGACATCATTTATTATGACAATATCGTATAATATATACGTCAACTATAAATATCGTATATTTATAATTTGCTAATTAAATATAACAGTCTATATTTAATTACGAATTAACATTTAATTCGTTTAAGCTTACATTATTTAATCGTATTAAATAATTACATTATATACATCAATTAGATATAACAGTTTATATTCAATTACGAATTAACATTTAATTCGTCTCAGCTAGTATTATTTAATCGTATTAAATAATCGGATCATCATTACATTGACTAACCTTTTAGTCATATACATCGACTAACCTTTTAGTCATATAAGGCATCAATATGATTATATTTTCATATAATCATATCTCTCAAACACATCCTTTAGGTGTGATTTTTAGGGACCAGTTGATCACCGCCATTTAAAATGACAATAACGTCAAACTTCTAGCAAGCCAACCGTTATCGATAAACGTTAATCAACTGATAAGAATACTAAGTATACCCTGTGAACCTGTAAGAGATTTATACACGTTATCACACTAACTGTGGAGGACACTAGCTCCAACAGGCCTATGCCATTACAATAATGGCACTTGTCCTCGGTGGAGGCATCTTTCTTAGGCTTGGGTGAGCTATTCTCAATAGCTTTTCCCTTGCCTTTGTAGGTGGAGGGCTTATTCCCTTTGCTTGCACCCTTTTTGAACTTCCCCTTACTCTTGTTATTGATCTGAAGTACATCCTTGGTAGTGCTAACATTTAGCCCCATGTCTCTCCGCTTGCACAAGCATTTTGTGCAACTCGTGAAGAGAGGTTTGCATATTTTGCATATTGTAGTTTACCCTAAACTGCACATATGCCTTGATTCTCGCCAAGGAAAGTAGTACACGGTCAATTACGAGTTGTTCGGGAATGTCAACCCCTTGAAATTTAAGAGTCTCGACATGCTCAATCAATTTGAGTACATGAGGGCTAACTTTTTGGCCCTCTTTAAGATTCATGTCGAAAAATGCGGAAGCCGTCTCATATTGAATGATTCTAGGAGCTTGTGAAAACATGGTCACAAGCTTGACATAGATCTCATAGGCCGTGCTCATCTATATGGCACTCCTTTGGAGATCGGCCTCCATAGAGAAGATCAAAATATTTTTGATCGCGGCGGCTTCCTTTTGGTAAGCCTCATAGGCTCGCCTTGCGGCGGCGGTTGACCTTTCATTAGGTGTTTCGGGAGAGGCATCGGTAAGGTAACGAAGCTTGTCGTCACCTTCCGCGGCCAAGCGGAGTTGCGCATCCCAATCGGCAAAATTAGCGCCATTCTTTTCTAACTTGCACCGATCCATAAAGGATCGAAGCCATGAAATGTTTGTGAGAGTTGGAGCGTTGGTATTTGGAGTTGCCATAGCGAATAAATAATATTGACTACAAAAAATGAGATGAAGGAAATGTTAACATTTATCGAATTAAATACTTGTAAACATTTTAAACAAGTTTTAACATTTAAATAGTGACCTCTACCCAACTATTATAAAAGATTCCGAGATCCAAATTCATATAAACTTGGGCACGGTAAGCCGATTCATCCCTCATTAACATAATTCGGTGGATTAACTCTTTAATCGATTCTACATTAGAACTCTCGGTCGATAATATTACCTTAATATTTATCTTAAGCCCGGAACACATGTGGCTACGGTCGCGAATACTTCCGTTGAGCTCAATCCAAATTTCGAAATAATAACCTTTATTACCCCACTTACCCAACGTAACAAGTTTAGCACCCCGGTGAGCCGAGCCTACTTCCTTGCGAAATTGGGATTCATGGGTTCTACATTTGGTAAGGCTTGATCTCAATTATTTATTATGAGAGGTCATGTCAATTTATTATCTATCTCGTTTAAGTGAACTAAATCGATAAATTAACGATAATTTTAATTGACACGGTCGAATACTCGATAAAATATGCATGTCATGTTATGGCGATTTAGCAATGCATGCAAACATATTAAATAAAATGCAAGCATAAAAATAAAACTCCTAGTATGGCCTTTCCTAGAATAGAAAATCATATAATCTATTACAATTTCGGAAACCAACTCCTTTGGTCCCTTGAACTTCATAAGCACGCCTCCCAAGGTCACCGTCTCTCTCTCGGAACTCCTTTCCGAATGGCACCGTCTTTGGGAAACTTCGGTAATACAAATGATTACAAAATATATAATAAAATTACAATAATTTCCTATTATACATTTTTAAAATAAAATAATACAATAAAAGTGATACGAGATCACATTAAATTACAATCGAATCAATATTTCCTTACATTTCGGGCAATATCGATTAAAACTAAGGCCATACAAAAAATAAATTACATAATTCCAAACTACATAAACCAAAATATGACATTAATAATAAATATGCAGCATTATAATATGTATAAAACATGCTCATTTTAAATGCCAAATCGCCCTATTATACGGTTTATATCGTATATAACCCGGTTTTACGGAAATGCGTGATAATAACTTCTTAAAATCACAACAATACTTAAATCATATTTAAGTCCAAGTTAATTATCCCAACTGATTTAGGACTCAAAACTTAGTCACCACTTCATTTTTGACAATAATTCAACTTGTTGTTGTATAATTGCTCATAATTAGACTTTAAAATCATATTTTAATCAAATAATTCCAAATTTAATTACAATAATTTCAAAATTAGAATTTTAAATTTTTTTACATTCTGGAACATTTCCATGACACTCATAATGTCAAAAATAATGGTTAAAAATTTCGAATCGGTTTTGAGAAAAATCGGTTGTGCTTTATCAGTTTTATCAAATAAAATACATAAAGCATGTGAAAATTAATCAAATTAAATTTTACAAATTAGATCTGAAATTTGGGACATTTAAAAAAACAGGAACAATTTTCTCTTATCATGAAATTTATTTTATCTATATTTGCTAAATAAGTCACTATTTATGCCATTTTTACATTAAAAATTCATAAATTATGCTAGACAAATCACATTAGTCTCAAAATTTCCAGTCTAACAATAAAACATGCATGTGACAACATATTAAAATCTCATCGTCATATTCAAAGCGGAAGTAGTTTTAACCATTTGACCTTTATTTATTTCATTTTATCATATAAAAATCATAAACCATGAGAAACAAGTCCACTTCACACGAAAGTTTACATACAGTAAGTAAAATGTATGTGTGATATTGTGTAAAAATTTCACGGTTAGAAGATAAGTCTAACTATTTTTAGCATTTTAAACATCATTTTACTCATTAAAATGTAATAAAAACATTAAAAATCATATTTGAGCAATATAAATTTTCATAAATCATCAAAATGACCTAAAACCATATTAGAACCAGAATATATTGACATGCAAATGACTTTGTGATTTTATCTCATAAAACACAAATTACTAGTTTTCTTTAAGTTACATTAACTCGAAAAAACTATAAATCGATTATGCATGCAACAACCAAAGCTCTTGATACCGCTTGTTATTTTCTTAAACTCAATATTAGACATTTATAATATCATCATATGATTAGTTTACTCATTAAATCAATGGATCTTATGCATGCATAACTAAAATACAAAGAAGGAAGAATAAATTGTTCCTTACATTGGTTTGAACGGATTTTGGGCACAAAATAGGACACCTTCCTACTTTGTTCTTGAGCTCAAAATATAAGGATGATTTCGAAGTTCTTAGATTAAGAACACTCCAATTAGTTGCACCAAGACAATACCCAAAAAATCACAAATATTACTACACTAGTATGATTTGTAAGATACCCTTAAAATATCACTAATATGTCTCTTACTACTCTTAGTAATATTATTAGTAATCTATGAACATAAGTTGATTGAAGCTTCTCAAGCTTATTATTTTAGAGTAAGAAAATGGAGAGGTTGAGAGATAAGTTAATCTATTCTCAAAATGAGATCAAGTAAGTATAAAAAGAGAAAACACTCCTCTTTTCTACCCATGGAGCCGGCACCCTACAAGCATGGGTAAGGGTGAGTTGCTTTTGTTCTTAACAAGATATTAGGTAGGTATCTAGGCTTAGTTAGGTAATCATTTTGTCTAATTCTCAATTAGAACAACCATAATTACCTAAATCCTACCCTAATACCCACCAAAACCGGTGCACCATGCATAAAATGGGTGTCCATTTTATCTTTATAATTTGTCATTTGTCACATATGTGACATGTGACATGTAACATGTAATATTTGCTTATAAATTTACATTTAACTAATTTAAATGCAATTTCATAACAAATAAATTAGACTTAACATTTTAAGTCATATTTTATAATTACATGTAAATAAAATGGGTCATCTCATATTTGGTTAATATAATCTACAACAATTTGTAATTATAATCAACCAATTTTGCTTATCTCAAATGTTTCATAAACATAATGCATTCTTAGTAATATAACAATTAAATTACTAAAATGAATCTTATTTAATCATATTACAATAAGATATATTTCTCACTAAGAATTTAAACTTGGTTCAATTTAAGGAATTAATTAATCTGTATGACGCACTATACAATTAATTAATGTACATGATTAGGGGATTGTCCTTTAGGTGTGACCTCAAGGGATCAACTGATCACTACCGTCATACGACAGTAACATCAAACTCAATTGAGCCAATCGTTACCGATTTATGTTGACCAGTTGACTATAATATTCATCATCCCTTTGTATTGTTATTATTGAGATTTAATTATGTGATCGCACTATTGTTGAGGACATTTACTCCAACAGTAACTACCCATTTATGTGTCAATATTCGTGTTCATTCACCGTCCCTTCCTCCAAGTTTCACATGAGTCTTATCCTAATCATATTAGGACTCATCAAATGAAACAAAGCATCTTAGGGTTTTTAGTAAACAATTTAGGGCAGATTACATACTAATTCAAAATTAGGGTTTATCAAAATTCAATTTCATAATCTTCAACATTTAATTCGTAAACTGAAGTAATCCCTTAACACGTTTCTAATGATTAACAAACAATCATATTCATCATATTGATTGAAAATCTCATAACCAATTATGAGGCAATATTCAAGTCGATTTGAATAATTCCAACCCAGACGAATAATAAAGCACCTCAAGTGTGATGCCTATACCGGTATCTACACATGTACTATGCCACACCTTGTATGCTAGTAATTGAAGGGAAGAAAGACAAGTTGAGAAAACTCATTTTCTCTCTATGTATTTCCCACAGTATGTTATTCATTATAAAACCCTAAGCCTTCTATGTAACACCTCGGCCCAAACCCTGGGTCGGGAGTGGTCACTTAAGGTAGCTCGTCAGGCTGTGTACATGGCCCACATATCAACACGAGTCTAATTCCAGTACATTTTGTCCTCACTCATGCGCATCCCGGAAACCTTCCCAGGAGGTCACCCATCCTAAGAGTACTCTCAGTCAAGCACGCTTAACTTTTGAGTTCTTTTGCATGGATAACCAGAAAAGAAAGTGCACTTTGTTGATATGAATAGTACTTTCAATCCCTTTAAGCACTAGTCATTTAAGCTTATCAATTAACCTCTTCAACTAACGTGGGGTGTTACATTCTAAACTCTCTCAAAACCTCTTAAGCATCTTTAATCATTCCAACCAGAAACGGATTGCTTCTTGTGTTGTTGATTTCAATTGGTAAGTGATTCATCTATATGATTTATTGTTATTAATGGTATTGAAACCCTAATTGAATTGGGGGAAAGGGGAAAGAGTTAGTATTAATTAATGATTATTAAATGTTTAGGGGGAGACTTCATATAAGAGGACTTTTGATTCCTTGCTTGTGACTATTTTCGGATTTGCTAAAAAGGTAGGAATTTCCTACTAAGTGCTTTATATGTTAATTGTAATAAAATGTATTATTGTGTTATTGTTACATGTTTATGATGGTGATGAAATTTGGAGATTTGGAGTTTGGGTGGTTACTTGGTTACTCTTTTGGTGGTCTGTCGGGAGACGGACCACACCCCGAGTTCACCTCTCGTAGCTCTCCCGCTCCGAGGGGGATGTGCACATTAATGTTCCGGGAATCTCACTTCGGTGAGGTGGAATTTTGATGTCCAATGCTGCGGTCTGGATTCAATATGTGGTTTTGTAGGTCAGGGATTGTAACTTGATGCTTCTTAGATAACCGATGCGGTGGGCCTTCTGTTTCTATTCCTATAGATACCTCAGTTCTACACCTTATACCAACCACCCAGTGATGATTGGGCCGCATGTTTGGTACGGGGAACGATTTATGACAATTCGTAAGTTTATCGTCGAGTGATAGCTCAAACACTTGTGTCTACCCCTTGGTCGTCATCTACGTACCGGTACAGTCGTTTTGCCAGTCATTAGAGTTCATTTGGAGTTCGGGTCGAAAACCGCTTCATTTTCTAGAAACCGTTTTAAAATGCCGAGTCGGAACGCTCTAGAATATTCTGGATATTTAATTAATATTTCAAATTCTATCTTTTGATAAAATATATCTCGTATCGTTTAAAAGGAAAGTATAGATCTACCACAATTCCGTAATAGAAACGTGGAAATCTTCCTTTAGCAAAAGGAAACCTCTGGGGAAATAACGCAGCAGGTGCTGCACCTTTTCAAAGGATCGCAGTTCCTGTTGCGCCCTTTCCCCAGCCTGTTTTCTCTGTTTTCGAGATAAGTTTGTGTTGTTCCAGATGTCTTCATATTTTTTGCCAGATGTCTTCATATTTTTTGCTATAAAAGGAGAGCTTCGTTCTCACTTTTAAGGCACGCGAGTGTTCCGCCCTTCTCGATCAGGGCGTCCTTATCAAGGCGTCTCTTAGAATGGTCGGTCCTACCATTAATGGTCCAGCTACTAACACCAATGTCGTTACCCTAAATGATGGTGAAGATACATCTATTGACCATCTAATGAAACATCTACAGAAGAGAAAGGCTGATCTTTCGGTCTGGTAGTTAGTTACGAGTTCATTTCCCCATCTCCAAGCTTTATTACAAGTATTGGCAAAAATGAATGTAGCACACGACTCTACACCTGACGATGTAGTCAACTTGGTCCTCCAAGACTCAATTAAGCTAAGTAACTCAGTTACTTTCTTAGATGAGGATTTACCTCCTTTCGGTGCCACTCACAATCTCGCTCTATATATCACAATCACGTGCCTAAAGAAGAACGTACCAATGACTTTGGTAGATGATGGCTCCACAGTCAATGTCATACCACTAAAAACAGCGCGTAAGTTGGGCTTGAAAGAATCAAATTGGGCTCCTACCAAGTAAGGTGTTCGAGCATATGATGAAACACGACGTAAGGTGATAGGGCTAATCAACCTCACCATTGCCACTGGGCCAATTGAACGAAAAGTCAACTTCCAAATTATGGACATCGAAGCATCCTTTAATATACTTCTAGGGAGGCCTTGGATTCACGGTTCTAAAGCGGTGACATCCACCTTGCACCAGAAGATCAAAATTCCTCTAGATGGCAAAGTAGTAACGTTCAATTCGTCACCTATCAAAGTTGTAATAGAGAAGATGTCCAGCAACCAAGTAGTCACAGATCCAGTATATGAGCTTGGAGGATTTCAGAGCATAAATCTCGCAGAGAGTGAGTTGACACCTCTATACTTCGACCCATATTCCAACTTAGTGGTCCACCACATACTCAAATCCCAGGGATACTTCCCAGGAATGCCATTGAACCCCATCAGGAAATGTACCTTTGCCCCTTACAAAGAGGGGAATTCCGGAAAGATACCATTAGGATTGGGGTACAAACCCACGAAGGAAGAAGCCCTGGAAATGCTTACCCAAGTCCAAAATCTTAAAAAGTCGAGGAATCCAGATGCAACCTTATCTCCCTACTCTAAATGGATACTTCGTTAAGGAGGGGAGTCAAGAATACTTTCCCGTATTTCCCGAACCATGGTACTATAAGGGAATACACATAGCTGGAATCGAGGTCTTCCATGATTGCTATTTTATACCCTCAGAAACGGTTCCTACCGTCAAAACTCGTCAAATACCTTGTTTAGACGAGCAAGCCGTTAGTCTTCTGTTTGGAGAAGATCGATTTGTCAGAGCTGCACAGGATGAGATCAATACCATGATACTTCAGGACGATCATTTCAACCCTACACCGCTGATCACAGACGCTGGCTCAAGTCAGCCAAAAGGATGGAGAAATTCGATCAAGTGGACTAACAATCAAGGAAAGCTCTTCAAAGTCACTACAAGAGAAGGAGAGATGTTCAAATTAGAACCAGAAGACAACGAATTCGAGTCAGAGTCGGAGTCAGAGTCTGAGTCTAACAGATTGCGCTATCACATACATCCCTTTCCTCTGCCGGGGACTTCCACGAAATTAAAACGGGCGGCATCGTCGACCGCCTCTTTGTTCGGGTTCCAAAGGACCAAGGAAAACAGATTTTACGGAGACCTATTAGCCTGCAGCTTCTACTACTGCGAAGTTCCTAGAGACTCTCCTCATGCCGTCACGCCCATCCCTTTATTTCTCCTAGCATAGCATCGAATAATAATAGCAGCTTCAGGAATGTCCCAACAGCTGCTCCCTTACCGCCACTGACTACTGAACAGATGGTCCTTTGTTTCATCTATTTTCAAAATTTAATATGAATAAATTAGATTCTGCTTACTCCTTGTGTTTTTCAGAATGCAGTTCTATTCACGATGATAATGAGGATGATCCTGACCCAGACTCAATTGAATTACCTCCTTATATAATTAAATAAATACTACAAGAGGGGGAAGGGGCACCAGTTATAGAAAATACCAAACCCATCGACGTAGGAAATGAAATAGAACCCCGAGAATTTAGGATAGGGGCAACCTTAAACCCGACCGAAATGGCGAGTTTCGTCGACCTCCTACACGAGTTCAAAGACGTTTTTGCTTGTACTTACAAAGACATTCCAGGGGTCGACAGAGATATTGCAGAGCACCGAATTCCAATGAAACCAGGTTTCAAACCCGTAAAACAAAAGCTTCGTCGGATGAGGACTGAATTAGCTCTTAAGATCAAAGAAGAGGTCGATAAGCAATTCAAAGCCGGGTTCATCAAAGTTTCCGAGTACTCTGACTGGGTGGCTAACGTAGTCCCCGTACCCAAAATGGATGGGCGAATCCGGGTTTGTGTTGATTTCAGAGACGTGAACAAAGAGAGTCCCAAGGACGATTTTACACTACCACATATCGACATATTAGTAGATAATACAACATATCAGGCGTTGTTATCCTTCATGGATGGGTATGCCGGGTATAATCAGATCAAATTGGTTGAAGAAGATATGCATAAGACAGCTTTCGTCACGAAATAGGGCACGTATTGCTACACTGTAACAACCCGAAAAGTACCCGATTTTTCTAGTAAAAATATTTACTAACACTTTTCAGTAGAACTTAAGTTTTTAAAATAGGAATTTTTGTTCCGAGTCTTATTTTGAAATTCCGCGTTCGTATTTGGAATTTCTGAGAGATTTCATGAAAAGACCGTTTTTAGTCCTCTTTGACTTTTCTTGACTTTTAAGTCGTCTTTGACTTTTCCTTGACTTTTTAAAGTCGTCATTGACTTTTTCTTGACTTTTAAGTCGTCATAAACTTTTCTTGACTTTTAAGTCATTTTTGGCTTTTCTCGACTTTTAAGTCGACTTTGACTTTCGTTGACTTTTCCCGACTCGCTTCATAAGTTTGAAGACCGAAAATTTATTTAAAAAAATAATATTTTTGATTTATTTTTATTTAGATTTATTAAGATTTATCATAATTTAATATAATTATTTTGAATTTATTCGGAATTTAAAGAATAACTTTTACGGTTTTAACCGAACGTCATTTAACTATTCCCGAGTCATCGCAAATCCCGAAACAAAACCGAAACTCGACTTTGGCATGAGTCACACGCTCATGTCATCGTTTTCCACTCACTTGAGATATTTTATTTGTTTCGATTAAACTAATACAAATATCTTAGATATTTGTTACTTTATCGATCCGTCAGTTAAATTACGCAAATCGATAAATCAGACCCAATTGCTCACCAAACCACACGGTTTTCCCTCCTCTCTTAGACCTTGATATTTTCTTTCTTTTCATTACAATAACATAATATCTTGATATTTAATTCAATTAACTTAATATCTAATTAATTACGGTAATATAATTATTATACCGAGTCAATTCCATAACAGCAATTTCACAACCCAACTCACTATTTTGCTCTATATTACACGGCACTCCAACTCCCACTTTACTCACTAACAACTTTTCATTTTACAACAAATCAATTTAAGATCAAATATCACTTTCTCTTTAATCGTTCTTCGTGTTCTTCGTCGTTCATCAATTGTTCTTCATCGTTCCTGAGCAAAACCTTCATAAAATCTTCGTTTCTTAATTAAATCCGTTCTAATTTATATTTCTAGACTCTCCTCTTCGCTCCTCATCTTCACGTACGGTTTGATTTCAATTCCGTCAAGATCGTTTTCAACACTTTAATTATGGAAATTCATATTTTTAGTTCTAATAATGTTTTCCTTGTTATTTCTTATAGGGGAAAACTTTGAAGACGAGTTTGGAGACTCGTATATTTTGGGTGAAGATTAGTAGAGGGGTTTCTTATTTATATACTTCTTATTATTTTGATGCTAAGTGGTTTTGCTAGCTAAGGTAACAATTCCGATTTACTCGACGAATTAATGT
>JAIUZE010003047.1:0-142437 GCA_022085475.1 Heliosperma pusillum | reverse complement strand
TTGATAGAGTTTGGATTACCGGTTGTTAACTGATTCCCATGATTACGTGTTGATTAGGGTCGAGGGTATCACGGCCATGTTTCTGAGAGGAACCTCTGAGCTAGCATACCAGCTTCCCTACCTCTTGTTATATTTTATTATCGGTTTCACATGATAGCTTTCATATGATAGGTTATATGTTAGTTAATTGTTTCATAACATGAAAAGCATATCATATATGTTTAAGTTTGTATTTTCCATATGCATTGCTTTTATGTTATTCATGTTTCATTAAACTCGACATTTCGTGGCTGGGAGAACTCGGAGTTACTCCCCACTGACTGTGGCTTCCGTGTTTATATTTAATGCGGTCGAACAGGTGGTGTTGCATATTTGGGGTACATGGACGAGCTAGCGAGCGAAGTATTTACCTTGGACCTATATTCGGTTCCTAGTTTGTATATTATTGTACACACTTTTATTTCCGTATTTATACGGGAGATATGTCTCCCGTCTTGTATATTTCTTTTGTAGAATATTATTTCCGTATTGTAATGACCCTTTTTATTTTATGACACCTTCGTATATGTTTTATTATCTTTTATGTATTTAAATAATTTTTTTTCTTTCCGCACATTTGAGGGTGTCACAATGATTGATTAGGTTCACCTAATTTGAGCTTCTTGCTTTCGATATGATAAATTTCATTAACATTATCAAGAACATAAATGCCTCCAATAGAGATGGCTTTACCATAAAACACATCATTAAAATAAAACGAACAACTATTGTTCTTGATTACAAAAGAGAAACCCTCCGCGTCAAGTACGGAAATGGAGATAATGTTCTTAGTCAAGGAGGGTACAAAATAACAATTATTTAAATACAACTCAAGACCACTAGCTAAGGTTAATACATAAGTTCCTACGGAGACGGCGTTAACTCTTGCTCCATTCCCCATTCGTAGGTCCACATCACCCTTGGCTAGTGCTCGCACGTCCTTCAGCCCCTGCAAGTGATTACAAAGGTGAGAACCACATCCAGTATCAAATACCCAAGTGGAAGTGCAAGCATAGTTAATATCTATCATATAGAGAGAAGAGAGGATTATACCTGACGGTGTCACACATCCGTCCTTCTTATCCTTCAAATACTTGGGACAATTGCGTTTCCAATGTCCCTTGCCTTTACAATAAAAGCATTCGGCTTCGGCGTGCTTCTTACCCTTAGCCTTGGCATTGCTATACATAATAGCTTTGCCCTTTCCTTTTCCATGCTTCTTAAATTGGGCTTTGGCTTTTCCCTTCCCCTTTTGAACCCCTAGCTTTAAGTTCTTCAATCTCATTGTAAGAACATCCTTTTGCTCACTCCCACTTGCTTCCATATCCCTTTCGACTTGGGTAAGGAGAGCATGGAGCTCGTGAAAGCTCTTATCCATGCCATGCATGTTATAGTTTGCCCTAGCTTGGGCAAACTTGGGAGGAAGTGAGTGAAGGATGCGGCCAACCGCTAGCTTCTTAGGAATCTTGACCCCTAGACGATCTAGAGTGTCAACATGTTCCACCATCTTAAGCACATGTGGGCCAACCTTTTGGCCCTTCTCTAACTTGGCTTCAAAAAGCCTAGTCATAGCATTGTATTGGCGAATCTCGGGTGATTGAGAAAAGGCCAATGTCACCCTAGAGAATATCTCATATGCTCCAAGGGTGATGTATTGTTGCTTAAGGCTTGAGGACATCGACCAAATCAAGACCATCTTGACGTCGTTTGCTACCTTAAGGTATTCCTCATAGGCGGCTTTGGCCGCATTAGTGGCTCTTGGGCCGGGTTCATTGGGAGGTGCCTCGGTCAAGTAGCGCAAAACGTTATCCGATAACGCCGCACTCTTGATCGTTTGCTCCCACTCGACGAAATTAGTTCCATCGTCTTTTAAGATGCATTTGTCCATAACGGACCTTAGCCATGAGTCTTTTCCTAGTTGAACGGTGTTGTTATTGTTTGCCATTGCGAATTATGAATAACTACAACAAAATTAGGAAATATTAACATTCATTGTTTTAATCAATTTTACTTGTATAACCAATTTAAACAAGTCACTCATATAATGACCCCTCACGAAATTATATAAGCGATTCCGAGACCCGCATTTTAGACAAAAGAACATGTTATGCAACTTTTATGTAAAAGACGGTAAGTCAACTTTTGACTAATTCTACTCCTAGAACTCTCGGTCGACGGATTTCAACTAAACCCATCTCCTAGTCCCAAGATAACGCTTATCTTGTTGAGTCCAACCCAATTTAGGCGTGTGATCGTATCACCCTACTTACCCGAGGTAAAAAGGTCCACGTTGTGGTTGTCCTAATGAACACGGGGTTCATAGGTGCTTCAATTGGTAAGGCTAAATCTCAATTCCTTTTTAAGTTATGTGAGAGGTCTTGCCAATTTTAGTTATTAATTCCCTATAAGTGAACTAAGTCGGTGAATTTTGAATAACGTTGAATTGACAATCGATAAATAAAATGCATGTTGGTGATTTTGGCATGTGCGGAAAAATAAAGCAAGCAATCAAATTAAATCCTAGTATGGCCACCTAGCTAATCTAATTAACTAGATGATTACAAATCGGAAACCAACTCCTTGGTCCCTTGCCTCTTCATGGAACGCTTTCCAATATGGCACCGTCTTTTGGAACACGACTTTGGGAATCACCGTCTTCACAATAAATAATTACAAAAATACAAATGAATACATAGCAAATTCCTATTATACATTTGATCTATAAAATGAAATTATTAATTATTACAAAACGGCGATACGAAATCGCAATAAATTACAACCAAATCGGTATTCCCTTACATTACGGGTAATACCGATTAAAAATAATCTAGGCCATACTAGGTACAACTTGCAATAAAATAAATAAATGACATTCATTCATTCAACAACATAAATAAAAATGCTGTAAAATCATGCCAAAATCACCCTCAACACTTGTCATGTTCATTCTAGCTCGGTTTTTACGAATTTTATTGATTTTATCTACTAAAAATCAATAATCAACACTTAAATCGTATTTAAGCTCAAAATAATTATCTAAACTGATTTAGAACTCAAAATTAGTCCCCACTAATTTTACTTGTTTTTAATTAGTTTGATTTGATCGCATTTGCTATTTAAAGAGGTTTAATCATAACTTTTATGAATTAAACCCAAAATAAAAATGAAAAATCATTAAAATTGAAACAAAAAATATTTGTACATACTGGAACACTTCCAGGAACCTCAAGAACAAAAAAAATTTGCCCAAAAAATTTGAAATGATTTTATGAACAAATAGCTTTATAAGAATCGGTTTTTATCAAATAAAAACCAACTAAAATAGTAAAATGATGAAACAAATTTTCAAATTTTACCAGGATGATATAAATAATATTTTAAAATGTAAAAAAATTTTGAAACTCCAGAAAGTCACGTTTCAATTTTAAGAACAAAATAACTCCTTTAAATCGATTTTTATCCAATAAAAATCAATAACCATGCAATACATGACCAAATGTCACGAAAATTTACATACAATATGTACACCATGCATGTGAGAACATATTAAAAATTTGAGGCCAGATTCAACATGCAACTATTTTTAGTTAACTTTTAACATAAAACCGCATGTTAACTCGGTTATAAAGGCCATAAAACATAATAAATAGCAAATTAATTCGTAAATTCACCAAATTTGACCACAAACATTTTGAGGTCAGTAGGTATGCATGCAAATCAGAAAATTTCGTGAAAACCATTTTTAACATAAATTTTCGATTTTACTCAAGTTATCGTATAACCCGATTTTAATGCTCAAAATCAACATGCATGCTACAAGCTAGCTCTGATACCACATGAAAGTTCATAGACCCTAATTAGATCCTCTAATTAGTTACTAAATTACTTGTTAATTTAGTGTTTAATAAAGATCTATGTAACATGCATGCAAATTAAAATGCATAATAAAAAGTAAGAAGAAATTTCCTTACATTGGGAAATTTCGGTTTATATGGGCACAACAAGAAAAACCTTTCTTGTTGTTCTTGTGCAAGAAAGAAATAGATGATCCTCCTTGTAATCTTCAAATTAGAAGACCTCCTTTAAGAAGCACCCAAGATAGAACCCAAACTAATCACTTATTTTTTTACTAGAAAACTCAAGTGATAAGATGAACTAATATTAGATTTTATTACTACTCTAGTAATAGGAAATATTAGTGTTTGAGAGGTTTTAGAGAGATGAGGATTTTAGTGAGATGTACATGCAAAATAAGAATGAACAAGTGAGTCAAAAATGAACAACAAAATTGTCCATTTAAGGACACTATGGTCCGGCCAAGAGAGCCCTTGGTGGCCCTTATTTTTGCTTAAAATAATCTCATGCAATTACTTTGAGTGTAGTAGTGAATAAGACCATGATCATGTGTCATAAACATGACATGATCACATGATGTAGTGTAATACAAGAAACAACTATCATCATGTTATACACTACCATATTTTCGGCACCCACTAGTGTCATGTGGTCAATTTTGATTTTTGATATTTGTCCCACAAATACTTATAATCATATGTTTAATTATCTTGTATAATTAAGGGTTAATTTGATCATATAACAATTATATGACTCAAATTAAGAAATAATATACACTTAACTTTTAAGTGATATTTTATCATTATATCAATATATAATGGGTCCCACAATGCCTAGTTAAATTATTTTACAACTCCTTGTAAATATAATTAACTAATCACCTCTACCTCAAAGTATATGCATAACCTCAACTAATTTAATGAGTTAACTATTAATCATTAAATTAAATCTTATTTAATCGTATTAAAATAAGACGTAAAATTTATTCAGTCAATTGTCGTATAATTGACTAATAAACTTATCCGGAATGGGTTCGTAACTCAATTTCCAATAAATAACTCTCGTAACTAAACATATATCAAATATATATATAAAGTACTAATTAATATGTATCGTATACAAATAATTAGATTTCTGTTTGGGTCTCATCCTATAGGTGTGACCGAAAGGGGTCAATTGATTACCGCCGTCATACGACAATAACGTCTAACTCTAGTCAGCTGACCGTTATCGATTTACGTTAATCAACTGACGTGGAGTATCAAAATACTAGTTATCCCACTAATATTCCAAAATGAGATTTATAATATAAATGCACTATTGTGGAGGACACTTGCTCCAACACTAACCTTCATACATAGGTCCGCTACACATCGCTGAAGAGACTTATAGAAGGGATTAAGAAGACCGCCATGGTATGATCGTTCTTATTCCTTCCCCTTCTTTCTTTCTTTACTTCTTATCACATGAGGAGTTTGGAGGAATTGTTGATGATTGCGATGTTGATTTTGATGAATTGGCGGTTGTGTGACTTATGAGCTATTAGGGGGTTTCATTAGATTAATTGTCACGTAGTTCACTAGAGCATTTGCATTAGTTTTTATATATGTTGCTTAATTCTAGATCATGGCATATAGTTTCATTTAGGAGAACTTTTAAAAAAAAATGCCTAACTTGGAAATTGAACAAGCTTGGATAGACCCTTGTAGATACTTTTTTGCTTAGCACTTTGCCTATTAAAATAGATTTTGAAACACCTTTTAATGTGTATTTTTAGTATAATTTTCGTACCGTTTCCTAGAGCCTAGTCAAGGGCTTGTATTTACCATCTTGACCACCCCCATGGCGTGATAATTCCTTGGTGAACGCTTTCCTAGGTGACTCTCGAGGCCATGTAATTGTCCAATCATCAAATTTCACTACATTTGACAAAAAGGAATTTTTTCCATCACAAGTCCAAAAATTTTGTTCAAACACAATTGAAAAGAAAAGCTTGAAATTTTGCATATCTTTGCCTTAGTCCTAGCTTAGGGAGTGCATATAGAGACTTCTAGGCTCTTCTAGAGTACCCTCACTACATATGGGGTCGCTCTCGATGTCGCTACGGCGAGAATTTGCCTATTGTTGGTCTCCGCCGCACACCTTTCGCTAGGCTACCTTGCTTTAAAAAGGCACTTAAATCAAGCAAAAATCAAAGACAAAAAGAAAAAGAAGAAATCAGAAAAACAAAAGAAAAAGAAATCAAATAAGAACTCAAACATCTCGTTTCCTTACCTTTTTGATGATTACTCTTACGTTACATGGCTAAGAGGGGACGACCCTTCCTTTCACTTATGTGAGAGGCGGAATTCCGATCCTACAGTGTCTTCTAACACCATGGGGCCCTCACTTTCCATCCCGCCTTATCACCCTTGACAAAGCTTTCTAGTGAACGTGAACGAATATACTAATTTTACACAATAAAGAGGCGATTCATTTCTATCTTTCTAGGCCTAGTTCTTTGTAAAACTAGTAAGTACATAGAAATTTGCATGCTTGAAATTTTTCCATTTTAGATGAACCCCGGCACATGGATGAGGCATGTGCCACTTGCTTTTGTAGATGCATTCTCATATGTTTTGTGTGCTTTATTGCCTAGAATGCATCGGAGTTTTGGCAAGACCCCACTTGCCTTGCAAGAAGGTATCCTACCTCATGGGTACCTTGTTGCGAGTTGAAGGGATGGAGCAAGGCCCGTTAATTGCCTTGTATTGGTTAGGTTTAGAGTAGTTAAATAAGGGTCTTGACTATTGTTCATCCTTACTCAGGACGAGTAAGGGTTTGGTTTGGGGAGATTTGATATAGTGTCATTTCACCCTACTTTTTCACCCCTTTTTGTCTCGTTTTGCTTGCCTTTAACGCTTCCTAAGAGCGTTTCTACGTGTTTTACCTTCTTCTAGCATATTTCTCGCTTTTATCGTGTTTTTGTAGGTAAACCGTCATTTGAGGCGATTTCTACCTAATTTTGATCGACAAAGAAGAAGGTGAATCACTCAGAGGACCCACGACATACCTTGGGGGCCCCACATACCCTTGGGGGGCCCTACTCGATGCGCCATAGCCCTCTCGAGTCAAGGCAAGCGAAACCAGGAGGGAAGCAACAAAGTCAAGCAAAGGAAGAGGGAAAAGAACCCTTTCACGGGCGTGAAAGGTATCTCACGGTCGTGAGATGCCTTTCCAAGAAGGCGGATTCTCGAGCATTTCAGCTCACGACCGTGAAACACCTTTCACGGTCGTGAAAGTGAAGCCACGGTCGTGAAACCCCTTTCACGGTCGTGACTTGATCATGGAAAGTTCCTGCCTCATTTGGTGCAACATCTCACGACCGTGACTTGTTTCACGGTCGTGAGACAGCTTTCACGACCGTGAAACTCCTTTCATGGTCGTGACTTTGCCAGTCAATGAAGTCTTTCGAAGCCCATCTTTCCTCCATTTTGTAAACCTATAAATAGACCCTCTTGTGTAATTAGAGGGCACGAAACCCTAGATCTGATACTCTCATAGAATTAGTATTTAATCTTTTATTAATGTTCCATAATTAAGCAAATTAGTTGGTTAATTACTAATTGCAATTTGGTTTAGTGTTGGAACTTGGTTTGTATTCAAAGGTTTGTGACAAAATCTTTGTTATTATATCAAAGTTCTCATCTTTTTCCAAGTTGGTATAATTCCTTTACTTAATCTTGCCTTTAATTAAGTTTTCATTTCAATTCTTGTTATCTTTTCATTGTTAATTAGAAGATGTTTATTGTTGTTGATTTCCTTTTGCAATCCTTAGTTAATATTGAATTTCCTTTGAATATGAGTGAGTAGTAATCTTGCTAGGGTTATGTGGGGGATTATGGGTTCTAGTATGAGTTAATGTGTTCTTGTTGGATTAATAGTTGATTAATTGTCTTGTCTCCATGCTATGCTTATAACATGTTTGATGAAATGCCTACTTGAGTTTGCATGATTCTCTCGCTTGTTTCGCATACCATAAGATCGAAAGTCGTGGTTTTTCGTAGAACCGCTAGTTTGGCAAACCGTATCTAGTGACGCGATAGCTAGTTAGAGTCGGTTTGAGGAGGAATTGTAAGAACGAAAGCCTCAATTCACTTTCCTAGACTAGACGACATTTCAACTATTAAACCCGGCTTTTTTAACCCGACTTTACCACCCATATGAACCCACTCACCCTAGTTTTGCCTCTTATTCGATAAAAATCCAATCTTTCTCGTCTTAGACTCCTTTTGTTGTTTTTATTTGCTTTTAATTATTGTTATTTAGTTTAGTCAACAAATCCAAACCCGAATTACTTTGTGACTTAGCAAGAGACTTAGTAGACTATGAGATCATTTTTTAGACACTAACCGTCCCTGAGATCGACACTCTTACCACACCACTATATCTTACATCAGCACACGAGATGGAAACAAGGGAAAAGCGTAGTGATACGCATTTGTGGAGTCGCCACCAATTTTTATGGGAAATTGGAACCGTTCGAATACTTTATGCGATGTGAAGACACAAAGTAATGACATAAACACTAAGAACTCGTTACCCTTATCATTCTATGTCTGGAATGACTCTCGTGGATCCCAATAAACACGGATGTTCATAGAGATCTGGAGTAAGGGGTGAGGGTACGTATTAGGAAGTTCTTTAATCGAACACCACATCCCGCCCGTTTCGATAGTCGCCTCTACTAATGATTAGGGAAATCGTTCGTACTTGGTATGTCAATAGTTATATGCATTCAATGCAACATCCAACATTTTAATCCTAGCATATGAATTAGACTATGTCGGTGAACATGTAATTAGCACTTAATTATGTCGGATTTGGAATTTAGGATTGATTGCATGTGAAGAAACAAAAGAATCATACAATTACAATAATTAAATATGAATACAAAATTACAATGATTTAGATGATCTATCTCGGAAATATATCCAAAATAAAGGTTTACAGAAAAGAAAGAATTATAAAACTAAACGAATAGATTAGCAGCGATATTAAGGTTAATAGTTGATTAAATACATAATTAAGGCTACGTCGAAACGATAAAGGAAGTTCAGAAATAGAAACCATCCCAGAACAGGCGCAGCAACAGGTGCGTCCTTTGGAAGAGGCGCAACACCTGTTGCGTCTGTGCTCGAGTTGGGTTCTGGATGTGAAGCCATAATCGCAATCAGTTAATGTTCTTCGGTGTTTGCGATTATTTGACGATCCAAAATTCGAGTGAACGTGGTTTAATTAATTAATTACAAGACTAAAACCCACAAATGTTGATTATTAGGGATCTAAGTCAAGGATTAACATCTAAATAAAAGACTATGATAAAAGACGACTTATTTTATAAACAAAGGGCTAATTAAAAGAAGTTTTGAAAAGGTTTTGAGATACTTCCGACATGAATCTTACATAAATTGATTGAATAAATCACAAATAAAAAGATGGGATTTACACTCTCAGACTTACATGTTTGACGAATACGAGATTAACTATGTAATACCCGCAAATGTACCCTATTTTTGTAGTAAAAATATTTTACGGATACTTTTCAGCGAAATTTAGTTTTATTTTAGATTTAAATTTCCGTGTCTAATTTAGAATTTCTGAGTTCGTATTTGGACTTTGTGCGGGATTTCGAGTAAGTTACGTCTTAAGGCGTAATTGGCTTTTTCCTATATGTTTTTCACTTATTCCTTATGCTTCCCCTTAACCCTAAACTCCCTCACACTCAACATCTTCTTCTTCCTCACCAAGTAAACACCAAAACCCTAACCTCCATATTTGATCAAGCTTAGAATCGTCACTACTCCTTCGTTTCTCGCTCAAATTCACTCAAGTTCGTCTTATTCTTTCCCTCTCATCGTCCTCTATCTTAATTGGTAATAAAATTACCGTCTTTCTCGCTTTTCAATTTATCCGTCTTTCTCAAAGGTGAATTATATTCATCTTTTATTATCTAATTGTAGGTGGTGACCTCCAAGACCCCGACAAAGACTACTTCTTGATAGAAGAGGACATTGACGCGGATTGAAGACACGAAAAAGGTAACGGTGAAGGGTTACTCGATATCATTTACGTGTTTTATGTGCTTTCTATGATAGTGATCGTATTTAGAATATGATTAGAAATCTTAGGAATTGTGTAGTTGATAATAGTTGTTGTTAGTTGATAATTGATGATATGTGATGTTAGATGATGTTTGTGTTATGTTAAGCCTTAGTGAAATTGTGAATTTCGTGTGATATTGACCCCAGCCGGTCGACCGGCAGCCGGTCAGCTGGCCGGCTGGGGAGTGGCTGATGTTGAATGGTTGTTTACGTAGAATTTTATTATACATTACGTCTCAGCCGGCCGACCGGCAGCCGGTCAGCTGACCGGCTGAGACACACCTCAATTTGACTTCATATGTTCGTATGACTTTGGTCCCAGCCGGGTAGCCGGCAGCCGGTCCCTTTGACCGGCTGGGACACGCTGCATTTTCAGTTGGTTTTCAAATGATATATTGGGCCAGCCGGGTAGCCGGCAGCCGGTCACCTTGACCGGCTGGCACACGCTGGAATTCTCTTTACAATTCTTACATATGTTTTCATTTATAATATTTCCGATGGTTCATTTATCGTATAAATTTACGTAATGACTTTGAATATTAATGTTTTAAATATATGATATTGCATTCGCTTGTATCGCATGTTTTGTGACGGTTTTTGGTATGTCCCACTTTGAGTCGGTTTTTACACATGTTACGGTTTGAGCACAAATTTTCTATATGCTTTGTACTCTCATTCCCTTGGCTACCTCCACGTTCGTAAGGCTGGAATGTCGGAATGGGGAGTGTATCCTTACTGCTTAATTGCATGTGTTAGTGGGCATATGACGACGTTGTTGGGAGGCGAACGCTATGCGTTGATCGACCCGGCCGTCAAATGTTGTATACTTGCGAGGTGGTGTCATTGCATGTAGCGTACCGCTTGTTGTGAGGCTTGTGCTCTTTTCCGCCTCTTTCGTGAAGGTTGACCAAATTTGGGGTACTCGGCGTCTATGATTGACCGAGTCTTGGATGGGAAATGTTATCGCATGTCGAATCGGAAAACGTTTATTCCGAGAGTCTGGCCAGGTTTAGACTAGGACTGTATTATTATCGTCGTCCTACCGGGAGGAAATTAGTCTACATATACGAAATGTATTGAATCGTGTATGCGTTCAGGGTAATGTTTTATCCCGTGGATGCCTTTTAATCATACTTGCATGTACACGGCGCTAGTGCGTGTCATTTACCGTGAGAGAAGATGTCAACGTATTGTACGTTTGGTTTGATGAATACATGATTGGTTTACTTGTGATCTTTGGATGACTTGGCATGGTTTGTTTTTCGAGTCTCAATCTTATCAAACTTATGCCACTAACGGTGAGATGCAAGCCCTAGTGAGCGTATGGTTGCCTAAGAGTGTCATTCCCGATTCTTTCTATAATATGATGGTTACGGCTTTGTAGTTCATGTATCGATATTCTTATATATTGAATTACCTATTTATTCTTCTCGTATTTCACATGTATATCGATATATGCATGCTTCTACTTTTGTATTTCCGATTATGTACGTTTAATGTGATATGGCTGGGAGAACCCGGAGTTACTCCCCACTGACTGTGGCGTTCATGTGTTTCATGGATGAACAGGTTGCTTGATTGGATGGCTTTTTGCTTGTGGTATTTTGGGTTCGGGTGTGAGCTAGCGGGCGTTGGCCTGGATGAATCACCTCTAGACGTTGTTTAGCTAGTTTGCTAATCACTATGATATTGGATAACATTTTGAGAGACTTCGTCTCTTTGTAGTATATTATACTTTGGTTTGTAATTATTTGACATTCCTCGTATTTTCTATTTCCATGTAAAAAGTTTTAAAAACACCGTATTTTCCGCTATATAAATCACATTATTGTTATGTTTTATTTCCGTATTCGCGAGGGTTGTCAAAGTTGGTATCAGAGCTTTATCGCTCCTGACGCACATACGTGAACCCTAAACTTAAACTACTTGACCTTGAAATAATAAATGAGAGATGGGTAGAAGTTAAGGACTTTACTTGGTAGTCTATTTGTTTATGCTAAGTGTTAGGATTAACTTGTTTTGCTTCTATTCATATGAAGATGGTTAGACCTCGAGTAGTAGAGAATGTTATGCTAGAAGCTCTTACGCAAGTGTTGAAGAATCAAGAAGATGCGGCTATTGCTCAAGCCAACCAAGTTCCCCCTCGTAGGGTGATAAGTGAATGTTTGTATGATTTTATCCCCTCATTTTAGCTCGATTTGATATGGTTTATCCACTTTAATAAGTGGTTTTATGAGCTAATCTCTCCTTTGCAGTATTTCTCGTGCTTTAATGTCATTTGTAGGAATTGAGTCGTTTCTACTTCAAATCCCGTCATTTGAAGGAAATATTAGCAAGGAGAAGCTAAGAAGGACGATTACGTGAGGTTAAGATGGCATGCTATAAAATCTAGAGGTTCCGAGTCAAAGGGAACAAGTTTGAAGTCATTCCGAGCTCATATGCACAAGTCGCGACGGTTTTGCTATTCGTCGACGAAAGTCGTCTCAAACCTCATGCTCCGACTCTTAACCCCTGGGGACATGATCAAGCTCAAATAGGGGAGGAAATGAGGCCCAATAGGTGTTAGTTACGTCCCCATTCAAATCTAAAGTCAATGCAGTCAAGGTAGATCAAGTCACACACCAAGGGAAGATCAAACGAAAGTCAAAATTCTGAACAGACAACATCCCCGATCGGGGATCCATAAACCCGATCGGGTATGTCTGCTGATGAACGCATCTTCTCTTCATCTACCTCTCTTTAAAGCAAGGCTTAACGGCTTGTTTAATTAGCATGAATCCGGACACATTTGAGCAGCCTCTCAACCCTATAAATAGCCTAGCATCACACACAACAAAACATGTACAAAACAAATACTTCTCTCTTTAGTTTAGTTTTCTTCTTTCTCTCATCTTTCTTAGTTTTAGTTTAGTTTTAGTTTTCTCAAGTTTAGTTTAGTCTAGTTCTAAGTTTTCTTCAATTGTAGTTGTTCTACTTGTAATTGGAAGTCAAGTCTCCGGGTTTGCATTTCCTATTCAAGTTCTTATTCCATTTCAGTCTTTGATCATCCTTTCCGGTAATCTTTATTCTCGTGTTTACATTATAGTTTCATTTTCTTTTAGTATTTCCTTTATCATGTTTACCATTCTTAGTTTTATAATCTTAGTTTCCTTTTCATTGTTAATCATGCATAAGTAGTCACCTTTCTAGGGTGTAGGGTAGCCATGTTAGATTGATTAAGAGATGATAATTGGATAAAAGAAATTGTGCCTTTAAAACGTTGTGTCTATGCATGTTTGGATTGTAATGATGGTTAACGATTTCTTGCCAAAATCATTGACTAGAATGGAATTCTTTTCCAAGGTAGAGATACGTGAATTGAATAGACAAAACATGACATGGTGGATTAAGACCTAGTAAATTGCCTAAAAGCCTGCTAGACCATCTGATCTATGATTGTAATGAACACATCATTCTTACGAACTCACAATGAATTATTTGCATGTTCCATATCCAATCTCATCAATATGTCAATCTACATGTGTGAACCTACTTCCCTAGATTCTTTTCTTTATTGTATTGTTATCATTTTTATTATAGCATTTAGTAATTAGTGACAAACATTTGCCAATCGTACAAGATAGAGCTCTAACCATAACTATTCACAAGTATCTCCCGTCTCCCCGAGATCGACCCCTTACTTCCCTAATTACATTAATTTGTTGTTAGCCTAGTCTGGGTTATTTATCTTTGATTTGGGTACGCGACAACCCTGTCAAATTTTGGCGCCGTTGCCGGGGAGCACGGTTTTGTTTATTTGTGATTAGTAGAGTTTTACCTTGTCTTTTTCTTTTTTTTTTCTTTTCTTTTGTCTCGAGGAACACTTGTTCCTTGAGATTTTTCTCACCTTTTCCTTGTAGTATAGTGACTCTTTTCAGGTAATAGGAATATTTTCTTTCAAAGGGATTGCTTTATTTTCTCTCAATGACTATTTATTTCCAACCACCACAATGCGAGAATGAGCCTTTCCATGAATACCTCGACCGATTTTATAGCTATTCTAACCATATTATCTCTCTTGGGTATACCCTTGATGAGACCTATATGAGAGATGTCGTGTTTCATGGAATGCTCATTGAGTGTCATAGCCTGGCTATGCAATTGAGTGGTGGAAGTTTTTATCAGAAGAAAGGAAAGGAACTTTGGATTTTCTTGGACTTTATGGCATCCCAATCTTGGGATGAAACGCACTGGCGGTTGAGAATCCAAGAGCAAATCAATGAAATCATGGCTCAAATTCAAATGCTCAAAGGGCAAAAGGAAGAACCCACGTTTAAAAAATGTAAGCCAATCAATTTTCCTTATGCTTTTTCACCTCCCCCATGTGAGTCTATTTTCTCCTATGCTTTTTCAGCCCCCTCATGTGAGTCTAATTCTCCCCAATCATATGAATTAATAGATGACGATGATGATGGTCCAACCTGTTCTATTGAAAGTCACTCTAGTGTCGTTCCATTTGACAATTTTGAGACCCCCATTATTGATATTGACCATATGGTAGTCGAGACTTTAGACAAGGATGTTGTTAAGCCCATTTGTGACTCCAATGGAGAGTTGTCGATTGAGTCATCAGATTTCTTTGAAAATCCCTTTGCTAAGGATATTCTAGATTTATTTGAAAATGATACTGGGTTTTGTGAACCTAGCTTTGAAATTAAGTGGGATCAACCACCCATTTTTGATTCCCAATCCTTTGATTCACCCTACCCCCAATTAGAGTCCACTAATGATATTTTGGGAACTAATTGTTTGTTCCATGATCTTAAACATTTCACTCCATCTCTCACTGACGAGTGGAGCAGTTCAGTGGTAATCTATGAAGTTTGTCATGCGCACAATGATAAGATATATCAATTCTTACCTTCAATATTTCATGCCTATATCTTGTCAATTGCTTACATATGTTTTTGTATAGCTTATGCGCAGGTATATGATCGACTTCTAAAGGCATTGACATGCTTTTTAAGGCACAAAGAATGATTTTCATTAATAAAGAGTCTAGCAAGACATTTAAATAAAGCTTCGCGGGAGGCAACCCGTGTTTTATTATATTTTTGTTATGAAATAAATTATTTTTGTTGGACAATTTAATAATGTTAGTTTTTAAATAACTCATTTGGTTTTGGTTCTAGTAGCTTTGACAATAAGACAATAATTTTATCTAGTATTGTAGTAGCTTGTTCATCACAGGTACTTTGGTGCTTGGGTTGTACTTTGCCCCCGTTTGCAAGCTAGCTTGGGGGAGCTGCTGCACGGTTGTATGTTTTCTTTTCTTTCTTTACCATTTTGTTGAGTCGTCCCCCATTCCTTTGTTGGTTATGTTGTCCTTCTTTGTGTTTTCTGCGCTTAAACCCGTTTTGCACATTGAGGACAATGTGTTATTCTAGCTTGGGGGAGGGATTTAGTTTGTGTCGTTGTTTATTTAGTCTAGTTGTTTATTGAATTTGAAAATTTTGAAACATCCAAAAAAATCAAAAAATCAAAAAATATTTAATAAAAGTTGTGTGTTTTGTCCACCCAACTGTGTTGTGCATAATGTCATTCCTCATTGCATTTCCCTTATTGTAGCTTTTTAGCCAATGTTTCACGCTTTTGACGGGATTTTGCATACATGGGGATGTCTTGTACACAGTGGGTGAGGGATTAATTTTAGACTTATTAGGCTTGATCTTGACTTTGGCAAACTACATATACGGTAAGGTAGAGCCTCCAGTGATCAGTACATCTATACCCGATCCCAATTAGGTGTGTGTAGTTCCTCCTTATGATTTGCGTCACATCAAAAACACATAAGTATGGTTCTCATTTCATTCCCATAAGCATTGCATTCATGATTCACTAAGATTTGAAGCCTTTTGCACTTTGAATTACCCCTCAAAATTAGCCCCTTCATACAAATGCTTCACAAAAAAATAGCTACACATAAAAACTGCCTACCTTTTGAGCTAGTAGCTAGACTATGGTGTATGGGTGCTCTTTTGAGAAGATTTGTTCTTTTATGTCAAAGTGAAATTGGGAGAACCAAAATGTCCAAAAAGTGATGTTATGTTCAGAAAAAATGAAATAGAAAAATGAAAAAAATTGAAAAAGAAAAAATCGAAAAAAGAAAGAAAAAGAAATAAAAGAAGAAGTTATGAGTATCTCCTCAAAATGTCAAATTCAATGTTTAGAAGGAGTTCACTCTTGAGTTTCGTGTGTAATAAGCCAATCCGTTTCTTCTGGCTTCGTTTTTCGTCTTTTGGGAATTAATCGAAAGTTTGGATTGAGTATTCATTTATCATTGGTCAGTTGCTAGCTCATTCTAACCTTCACATGACCATAACTGTTTGTCCACCTTTCACCCATTTCCCAAAGCCTTCTTCCTATCTTTTTGGCTTCTTTCTATGCTTTTCATGATTGTTTTGACTTGTAGTTTTGGAATGTTTACCATATTAGATTGCGGGCGCATTCTCATGAGTCGTAGATAGGAGAGTGCCACTCAAAAATAAAATAATATTTCCTTGATTTACATAAAAATTTGAGTGTTGAGTGCACCGTGAGAGTTCATTGTCAAAAGATCATGCAAGAGCCAAAACGTCTATTTGATGTTCCTTATGCTGCGCCGTTATGTAAATCTCAACCATGTTTTGCATTTTCCCTATGCCCACGTTGTTTCGAGATGTATTTTATTGTGCTCTATAAGCTACTTGATGGGATTTGCATTTGGTTGGATTGATTGTTGCTCGTCTCCCTTGTCCTTGTCATGTTTGTTATTGTATGCTTGCTTGAGGACAAGCAAGGGTTTAGCTTGGGGGAGTTTGATAAGTGAATATTTGTATGATTTTATCCCCTCATTTTAGCTCGATTTGATATGGTTTATCCACTTTAAGAAGTGATTTTATGAGCTAATCTCTCCTTTGCAGTATTTCTCGTGCTTTAATGTCATTTGTAGGAATTGAGTCGTTTCTACTTCAAATCCCGTCATTTGAAGGAAATATGAGCAAGGAGAAGCTAAGAAGGACGTTTACGTGAGGTTAAGATGGCATGCTATAAAGATCTAGAGGTTCCGAGTCAAAGGGAACAAGTTTCAAGTCATTCCGAGCTCATATGCACAAGTTGCGACGGTTTTGCTATTCGTCGACGAAAGTCGTCTCAAACCTTATGCTCCAACTCTTAACCCTTGGGGACATGATCAGGCCCAAATAGGGGAGGAAATGAGGCCCAAGAGGTGTTAGTTACGTCCCCGTTCGAATCTAAAGTCAATGGAGTCAAGGGAGATCATGTCACGTACCAAGGGAAGATCAAACGAAAGTCAAAATTCTGAACTGACAACATCCCCGATCGGATTACGATATCCCCGATCGAGGAAGTCTGCTGATGAACGCATCTTCTATTCATCTACCTCTCTTTAATTCAAGGCTTAATGGCTTGTTTAATGAGCATGAATCCGGACACATTTGAGCAGCCTCTCAACCCTATAAATAGCCTAGCATCACACACAACAAAACATGTACAAAACAAATACTTCTCTTCTCTTCTTTAGATTAGTTTTTCATCTTTCTCTCATCTTTCTTAGTTTAGTTTAGTTTTCTCTAGTTTAGTTTAGTTCTAAGTTTTCTTCAATTGTAGTTGTTCTACTTGTAATTGGAACTCAAGTTTTCGGGTTTGCATTTCCTATTCAAGTTCTTATTCCATTTCAATCTTTGCTCATCCTTTCCGGTAATCTTTATTCTCGTCTTTACATTATAGTTTCATTTTCTTTTAGTATTTCCTTTATCATGTTTACCATTCTTAGTTTTATAATCTTAGTTTCCCTTTCATTGTTAATCATGCATAAGTAGTCACCTTTCTAGGGTGTAGGGTAGCCATGTTAGATTGATTAAGAGATGATAATTGGATAAAAGAAATAGTGCCTTTAAAACGTTGTGTCTATGCATGTTTTGATTGTAATGATGGTTAACGATTTCTTGCCAAAATCATTGACTAGAATGGAATTCTTTTCCAAGGTAGAGATACGTGAATTGAATAGACAAAACGTGACATGGTGGATTAAGACCTAGTAAATTGCCTAAAAGCCTGCTAGACCATCTGATCTATGATTGTAATGAATACATCATTCTTACGAACTCACAATGAATTATTTGCTTGTTCTAAATCCAATTTCATCAATATATTAATCTACATGTGTGAACCTACTTCCCTAGATTCTTTTCTTTATTGTATTGTTATCATTTTTATTATAGCATTTTTAATTAGTGACAAACATTTGCCAATCGTACAAGATAGAACTCTAACCAAACTATTCACAAGTATCTCCCGTCTCCCCGAGATCGACCCCTTACTTCCCTAATTACATTAATTTTTTGTTAGCCTAGCCTGGATTATTTATCTTTTATTAGGGTACGCGACAACCCTGTCATAGAGAAGAAAACCACCAAGGAGGCTACGCTTGGGTGGCTAGCCAAATAGCTAGAAGTAAGATTATACCTTATGGTGGAGAGCCGGACCCTACCGAGCTATCGTAATGGTTCCGAGAAATGGAGAAGCAATTTGATTTATACCAAATCCGTGAAGAGGACAAGGTAAGGATTGCAAAGCACTTCCTTGTAAGGGAGGCCGATAATTGGTGGGCTATTACTAGTGCCACCGCTACTCTTGAAGATGACTTCAATTGGGCTTGTTTTAAAGCTCTAGTTGAAGGTCGATTTTATCCTAAGGAGCTCAAGCAACAAAGGCTCAAAGACTTTATTGACTTCAAGCAAGGTGATTTGTCGGCACAAGACTTCACCACGGAGTTCAACAAGCTTGCTCACTTTGCTCCGAGGCTTATCAAAGATGACGAGGACCGAGCTTTCTACTACCGCAACAAGCTTAGTGCTTTACTTCAAAGTAAAGTGAGGATAAATACTACTTCCTTTGGGGATTTATATGATGATGCTCTATGGGCCGAGAACTCCATGAAGGCCATCAAGGATGAAGCTATGATGAAGAATCCCTCTCCTTCTTTCACTCCTAGGCCTAATTTCTATGGGAAGAGGCCGTTTACTCCGTCTTCCTCCAACTCTTATGCCAACAAGAAGAGATTCAATCCTCCTCCTAATGCAAGTACAAGAGCTCCCGCTCCTTTTATTCCTCGAGCTACTTCTAATGTGGCTCATAGGCCATATGCTCAAGCTCAAGCTCAAGGTCGCTTATGCAACCGTTGTAGACAACCACACCACCCCGGTGTGACTTGTTCCAACCGACCTTATATTTACTTCTTTTGCCAAAAGGGTAGTCACCGTTATGAGGATTGACCCGATTGTAAGTTGCCTCCTCAAATTGCCAAACCTAAGGGTTCTATCTTCGTTATGAGCCGAGCCGAAGCCGATGCTCATCCGGAGATAATTACGTGTATGTTCTCAATCTTAGAGCAACCGTGTCTTATTCTATTTGATACCGGTGCTTCTATGTCCTTTGTGTCTTCGACTTATGCTAATAAATTATCTATCGAGCCTACTTCTAGTGAGGATACTCCCATATCCTTATCATCCGGAGAAATTATCTCTTGTTCTACTCTTTATCCTAATGTCCCAATATCTATTTCGGGTGCTATCTTTCCCGCAAATCTCCTTAAGTTTCCTCTAGGAGAGTTCGATATAATTCTAGGTATTGATTGGTTAGCGTTATACCATGCTAGGTTCGAGTGTAGAGATCAAAATATTAGACTGAGTTCTTATTGTGCCCTTATTAACCGAAAAATCCAATGTAAGGATGTTTTCGTCTTATATTTTCTTATATTTTCTTTTATGCTTTTATATTTGCATGCATGATAACTAGATCCTAAATCATTAAGTTAATGTAATTTAATGAACTAATTAGAGGAGTCTAATTAGAGGTCTAGGACTTTCATGTGGTATCAGAGCTCAATTGTTACATGCATGTTGATTTTAAGCATTAAAATCGAGTTATACGATAACGTGGGTAAAATTTAAAATTTGTGTTAAAAATTGGTTTGCACAAAATTTTTGAATTGCATGCATACCTACTGAACTCAAAATGGTTATGGTCAAGTTTGGTGATTTTAGGGATTAATTTGCTATTTATTTTGATTTATGGCCTTTAAATAATGTTAATATGCATATTTTATGTTAAAAGTTAACTAAAAATAGTTGCATGTTGATTCTGGCCATGAAATTTTTATATGATCTCACATGAATGTTGTACATACTGTATGTAAAAGTTCGTGACTTTTAATTAAGTTTTGCATGATTATTGACTTTTATGAGATGAAAGTCAATAAAGTGAGATTATTATGTTCATTAAATTGAAACGTCCTTTTATGGTCTTGAAAAGTTTTGGTACATTTTATAATCTGATTTATATCATCTTGGTGAAATTTTATAATTTGTTTCACTATTTTACTATATTTAATGGTTTTTATTTGATAAAACCGTTGAATATTAAGTTATTTGTTCATAAAATTTATACAAAATTTTTGGGCAAATGTTTCTGGTTTTTAGAGTTCCGTGAAATTTTCCAGAATGTAAAAAATGTATGGTTTCAAAGTTTTATGATTTTTATATTTTATTTTGGGTTTATTTCATAAATATTATGATTAAACCTCTATATTTAGCAAATATGATCAATTCGAACTAATTAAATACAAACAAAGTTAGTGGGGACTAATTTTGAGTTCTAAATCAGTTTAGATAATTAGTTTGAGCTTAAATACAATTTAAGTGTTGATTAGTGATTTTTAATGGTTAAAAATCGATAAAATCCATAAAACCGAGCTAAAATGAGCATGATAAGTTTTAAAGGCGATTTTGGCATGATTTTTTACAGCATTTTATTTATGTTGTTATTGTTGAATGAATGAATGTCATTTATTTAATTTTTTATGCAAGTTGTACCTAGTATGGCTTAGATTTGTTTAATCGGTATTACCCGTAATGTAAGGGAATACTGATTCGGTTGTAATTTTATTTGCGATCTCGTATCGCCGTTTGTAATAATTTAATTTCATTTTCTAGATCAAATGTATAATAGGATTTTTATTTGTATTTTTTTGTAATTAATTATTATGAAGACGAAGATTCCCGAAGTCGGTGTTCCAAATGACGGTGCCTTTTTGTAGCGTGTTCCATGAAAAGGCAAGGGGCCAAGGAGTTGGTTTCTGATTTTGTAATCTACTAGTTAATTAGATTAGCTAGGTGGCCATACTAGGATTTATTATTTGCTTGCTTTATGTTTTTCGCTCATGCCAAAATCGCCAACATGCATTTTTATTTCTCGATTGTCAATTCAAAGTTATTCAAAATTCACCGACTTAGTTCGCTTATAGGGAATTAATAACTAAATTGACAAGACCTCTCACATAACTTAAAAAAAAAATTGAGATTTAGCCTTACCAATTAGTAACACCTATGAATCCTGTGTTCATTAGGGCTACGACGCTCGTGGGTCCCTTTTTACCTCGAGTAAGTAGGGTGATGCGATCACAAGCCAAAATTGGATTGGACTCAACGAGATAAGCATTATCTTGGGACTAGGAGATGGATTTAGTTGAAATCCGTCAACCAAGAGTTCTAAGGGTAGAATTAGTCAAGTATTGACTTACCATTTTTTGATAAAGGTAGCATACGATGACTATTTTTGTCTAAAGATGGGTCTTGGAATCACTTATATAATTTCGTGAGGGGTCATTATATAAGTGACTTGTTAAAATTTGTTTACAAGTGAATTATATATAAGCAATGAATGTTTATTTTCCGTTGATATTTATTTTATACGCGCAAATGACAAATATTTTTCCTTCTACGAACTTGTAAATCCGTTCAATCGTGGAAAGGAGTTTCCATTATTTTATACGGTAGCATTTTGATTGCGATCTCTGTTTAAACCACCGTAGCTAATGACAAAATGATTTTTTCTTTTGATCCTCATATTCACCATTTCAAATATCTCTTATGAAGAGTATATGAATAAGTCACACTTAGTCAAATTCGTTTTGATTTTGTTTTAGTGACGTTTTCTTATTACAACAGTGCATCAATATAACTATTGTAGTTTTATTTCAATAGACATATAAAAGTTATAATATTATCAATCTAGTTTTGGATTTAGAGGTATACTTTAATAAACGTTATTATGTACATGACCTCTAAATAAGAATATAGTATCAACCTTAGTGTACGACACAGGTGTTTCACTTTTGTGAATAGAACAAGCGTTGTTTCTTTTTATACCTATACTTGGTCAATGATTATGTCATACCAATCAAAGGTAATTATATTCTTGACCTAAAACTAGAAATTACCTGTCATATAAATTGTAAAAGGCTCACAATCGGTGACCCATATCTAATCTTAATTCTGGATTGTGTAGCACATCTAAAACATTTGATTTTGAATCTTATGGTGTGTGCGATTCTTGTATTCAAGGCAAGATAATTCGTGCCCTTTTTTTGTTGAAAAAGAAATCGAACTAGTGAATTATTGGCTCTATTACATAAGAATATGCGTGGTCCAATAACAAACAAAACCAGAGATGGTTATGACTATTTCTCTTTATTTACCAACGATTTAAGTAGATATTATATTTGATTCTACTTAATGAGGTGCTATGAGAAATCTTTGAAAAGTTCAAAGAGCTTTAAAGTGAAGTAGTTAACCACCAAGAGTATTAGATCAAGGACTTACGACCAAATCGTAACTAAAATATCTAAGTATTGACTTTGATTTTCACCAAAAGTATTGTGAAATAGTTTCATGAGTTAACTTCTCTAACACACATTATGAGATAAGGCGTTGTTAAATAGAGAAACAGAACCTTATACGATATGGTTTTGTCTTTGTCAAGTTGATACGTGTCGTTTGCGCATACAAATTAACAATTTATTTACCTATCTTAGCCTCAAAAATATAAACATAGTAAAGGATAAGTAGGGTCGATCCCACGGAGAGACTGGAAAAACTAATTAACTATCTAGTAATATTTATTAACTAAATTACATATATACTATTATTTACGTCTATTAACATATTTACGATAAGGGGGGTTTCATAAGTAATTTTAATAAACTAACATAACTAAATACTAATGTCTAAAAGTGCAGCGTAATTAGGGGGGGTCTATGCGTTTTTGTGGAGGACCCTATGAACGGCCCAAAGTCCGAATGACGACCAAGGGGCTGCCCCAAAGTGGCAGCAACAAAAGGGGGGCTTATGGGGGTTTATTTGTGTCCTAAGCCTATGAAAAACATGAAAGATATGGTTGTGAACCAAGGGCCACAAGACCGGCTCATGGCTCGACCCACAACCTACTCGAGCCCAGGAGTTGAACCACACAAGTCCACCTCCCTAACACAAGCTCGATATGATCAAGACCCAAACTACAGACAAGCACAAGTTTGGACCTCAACCTGGACAGCAAGTTGAGCTTGGCTCACAGCCTAGCACAGAACCAAACTAACCTCACTAACAGACGTAGGTCGATCACCCACAGCCTAGCACAGGGCGACCACCAGGCCTGGCCGATTATGAGAGCTTAACCACAGCCTAGCACAGGTTAACCTCCCTTAATCGAACAACCAAGAAAGGCATGGCCACTATTGGTTGTGACGAGGTGCTCCTTGAGCTAACCCTCAAGTTTGTGTTTTACACAACTCTTTTTAATTCATTCTCAAAAACTGAATGTTACATTGGGTGGTGAGTTCCTTATATAGGGGCTCACATTACATCCTATCCATCCATCTAAAAAGCTACATCTAATGGCTACAATTGAAAGGAGCAAGAGGACAATATGATAAAGCATTACAAACAAAAGGACATAATAACAACTAGTCAAAACAGTCCAAGGGACTGTTGAAACCGGACCAACAATTGCTGCCCATGGCAGGGGCCCTTGTCCTTGTCATGACTAGCCATGTCCTTGTCATGACTAGCCATGTCCTTGTCTTTGGACTTGTCTTGGCTTGGGCAATGTGGCTGGCATGTGTTGGGCATGTCCTTGTCTTGACCGAGACAAGTGGGGCTGCTATGCTCTTGTCTTGACCGAGACAAATGGACAGGCATGTCCTTGTCTTGTTGCTTGTCCTTGTTGCGTGTCTTGGTCCTCCTAGGGCTGTCATGGCCTTGTCATGGCCGTGTCTTGGCTTGCCAAGATGCTGCCATGTCCTTCTCATGGGGCCGTGTCCTTGTCTTGCCATGACCTTGTCATTGTCACGGATTGTGGGGCTGAGACAAGGGACTGCCATGTCCTTGTCTTGGCTGCCAATCCTTGACCTTGTCCTTCCTTTTGGCTTGGCATCTTTATGAGACACAAGAGGGACCATGTGATGTTGCTTGTCCTTGGAATCTTTGGATTTGTGATCACCTTTAGGCCTTGTAAAGACTCAATTAACTAGCCACCCATTTTCAGCCATGGTAATTGTTTGAGCAAAAGATGAGCCTCTTCGTAAAAGGATACTACCCCCCCCTTTTCACTACAACTTTAATAAACTAACATAACTAAATACTAATGTCTAAAAGTGAAGTTGAATACCCCATTAAGCTCACATTTCTTATGGTAATTTTAGAATGTCAACCGATATTTGTTTACGTCAAATCTCTAGTTTGTTTATAGATTAACTGCGGAACTCAAGATAACAAGAACTCCCTATCTTCTCTTAATTGCAACCGACCTGAACTAAGCCTAGACCGATTCTAAACTAACCGACCGATGTAAGTTTGTCACACCCTACTAAAGACCAGATTAGAAGCATTATTGAACCAAGAAGACGTCATTAATCCACTTAACCATTAAAGTGTCGTCACTACCTAATTGATTAAGTGACCAAATATCACTCCTAACATATACTAACCCCAATTTGCAGAGATTAATTCAAATTAGTTGCTACTCGGATTATGTAACTCGAACTAAGCCAGAATCACATAAATAGCAAAAGTAAACAATTCCAATCATAAGAAGATAACAAATTATAAACTGAAATTGGAACTTGATATTAAGACGAGTAAAATATTAGATACAAATAACTGAAAGATTAACAATAAACAACAACGGTTTCACTACTAAAATTAATCAACGAATTCAATCAATAATTAGGTACAAGAAGAAGAAAGAAGAACTTATTTTAATTGCCCGGAACCCGCAGCACGACCATCGGATATCACGCCTCCGATCGAACCGGAAATTCACCCGTACTCGGACGTGTACTAAGACGGCGTCCGAGAACTGCTTCATCTTCATATTGTGACCCAAACGATTGAACCGTCACTCGTTTCACTCATCTTTCTCTATAAAATATATGGGTATTCACCTCCCTTATTTCTGATAAAAGAGTCGGGTACTTATATACTCGCATTCGGATATACGGGATAGATTTTGTAAATAAAATATAGAAAGGGGATAGAATTTGAGACGGAGTTGAGTTTGCATCGAAGTAGAGTTGTCAAGGCTGAGCATCTCCTCGTACGAACTGCTCTGCGTTTTCCCTCTTTGTCCAGTTTCCCCTTCTGATCTTCTTTTCTTCCTTAATTGTTTCACTGTTTGATTTTGGAATCATTGTTTATTTGCCTTTGTCCGTAATTTCCAATGAGATGCTTGCTTGGTCATTTATTTTGCTTGGCCCATGTGCAATTGGACTTGTTTCTAGTGTCCGACTTGAGTCCATTTCTTAGACAACCTAATAAAAATAAAAACGTTGTATATTAGTCACTTTCCGTCAAAGCTATTATTCAAATGATTAAATCCCGAAACATACGAAAATATCATAACTAAATAAAATAAAGCGAGAGACGATCGTAAAAATATATAGATAAGGGGTATAAATATGAATAAATATCGTCTTATCACAAGTCAAACTGAGCCATTTGACTAACCTTGGGATCTTAATATTTTTGTCTGCTATTTCTTTTCCCACCATATTGAAACACATTTAAAACACTGTGATTTCATTCCATATACGACATGCGTGGGTAGCGTACCTAATTTGTAAGTTATACAGAGTGAGAGAAAATGTTTCTAAAGCCACAAACTAAGCATATGGTCCGGAAAAGGTTTTCCTCATTGCTTGTTCAATAGTTGTTTCTTCGGAACCTAAGAGGCCAGGTGGAATTTTATCACTCCTTAATAGTGATGAATTCTAATCTATGACTTATTTAAGACTGTTTCTAGTCCCAACTGCTTGCTATGGCTTAGAGTTATGCGATTCGTAATGGACTCCATGCATGATGGTCAGGTATGTGACCTGGTAAATTTTACTCGAAGAAGTACGACGTCTTCAATGTAAGTTGATTTTATAGATCTAAATTTGCATGGATGAACAATAAAATGTTTTCAAAGATAAACTGGTAGGCAAAGAGTTTTGCACCAACCTTAATTCTTCGATCCATTCGAATATGCTTAGCGATTACAGCATTTCATAATAGTATGATGACAATTGGATCTTAAGAACCACCTTCTTGAATACGATTCTAGAAGAGGTAGAATATTTTATATTCACCTGTGGGTTCGTAGATCCTTATTATCCTAAGTTAATTTTACAAGCTTAAGACAAAGTCTTAAGTAAGCACTAAAGAGTTGGAATTAGTGTGTCAATCATGTCATAAAATATTTCTTGATATCTCGAGTAATTATGTTTAAACATGAAGTTTAGTGGGAGTATTGTGGTTTTCATCAGTCTTATATGTGGAGACATATTGATCATTTTAGATGATGGAAGATTTTGGAGAAGTAGAATACATCTTTTTAGATATCTGGATTTATGAAGATAAATCTAAAAGGATATTAGCATTAAGTCAAAATTCTGATATTGATAAGATCTTTGACTAGTTCAAGGAAGTTGAACACATGATAATTGATTCCTTTTGCTTCCGCTGCGGGATCAATTATAAACGCTGTGATGTATACTCAATCCGACATTTCGCATGCTTTGAGTATGGCGAATCATTTGCAATCAAAACCAAGTGAGATTCACTTGATAGCCATAAAGAACATTCTTAAGTACTTGCGAAGGACTAAAGATATGTTCCAGGAGTTTGGAGTTTACAGTGAGTTGTGTGTAAGTGGTTACACAGACTTCACTTTCCAATCTAATCAAAGTGATTTGAAATCACGAACTGGCTGTGTTTTATAGAAGATTTGTTTGTTGGAAGAGTTCCAAGCAGAAAACACTATTGGAAAGGTTCCAAGTACATCGCATCATATGATGATGCATATGAAAGTAGCCTGGATTCGACAGTATTGGAAGGACTAGATGTAGTTCATATAGCTGTATATCTTATCCCATGATACTGGTAAAACAGTGGGAGCTACGTTTAGGCCAAGAGTCCTAAGTCTAGTTAATCGGGTTGTCGCGTACCCTAATCAAAGATAAATAACCCAGACTAGGCTAACAACAAATTAATGTAATTAGGGAAGTAAGGGGTCGATCTCGGGGAGACGGGAGATACTTGTGAATAGTTATGGTTAGAACTCTACCTTGGACGATTGGCAAATATTTGTCACTAATTACTAAATAATAACAATGCAATAAAGAAAAGAATCTAGGGAAGTAGGTTCACACATGTAGATTAACATATTGATGAAATTGGATTTAGAACATGCAAATAATTCATCGTGAGTTCGTAAGAATGATGTGTTCATTACAATCATAGATCAGATGGTCTAGCAGGCTTTTAGGCAATTTACTAGGTCTTAATCTACCATGTCATGCTTTGTCTATTCAATTCGCGTATCTCTACCTTGGAAGAGAATTCCATTCTAGTCAATGATTATGGCCAAAAATCGTCAACTATCATTACAATCCAAACATGCATAGACACAACGTTTAAAATGCACAATTTCTTTTATCCAATTAACATCTTTTAATCAATCTAACATGGCTACCCTGCACCCTAGAAAGGTGACTACTCACTCATGACGATGTTTAAATCTAAGATGATGGTAATAATAAAAACTAGGATAGACATGTTTAGTTGATTTTGACTCTTTATATGGCGATAACAACGACGCTAATTGATAATCTAAAAAAATAACGATACTTAAATGAATCTAAGATAATATGTATGGAAAATAACAATCAAATAGAAAAGATAAAGATATTAAACAAGAGATAAAATAGAAATACCTAGGTGACGATCAACA
Source organism: Heliosperma pusillum (assembly GCA_022085475.1). Classification (NCBI taxonomy): domain Eukaryota; kingdom Viridiplantae; phylum Streptophyta; class Magnoliopsida; order Caryophyllales; family Caryophyllaceae; genus Heliosperma; species Heliosperma pusillum. The sequence continues at coordinate 114,253 of JAIUZE010003047.1, read as the reverse complement.
ACGAAAGTGATAACAATAATCGAAATCCCTTGCATAGAATCATCGTTCCTTGAATTACAACACTTGTACCCAACAAAGTAGATTACAAGGATGAAATTCTTATTGATCTAAACTAAAGTTTTGATGTAGAAAGGACAGAAATAAACTAAGAACTAAAGACTAAAGAAGAAGAAAATGAGAGAAGGGAGGCTAGTTCTCCCTCCTCCTAATCTAAGGAGAAATGTAAGAAGAGAAGAGAAGTATGAGATGAAGATGTGTTGAGAAGAGTGGCTGGAGTATCCTTTATATAGCATTAGGGTTTCAAGGGGAAGGGGTCGAGCATTGAACATATAGGACAAAAGAAGGAAGTTGAAGCAATTTGCTCGAAGCAGCAGAGATACCCGATCGGGTACACACTTACCCGATCGGGTAAGTTGTCATCTAGAAGCTTTTGACTAACATTTCATCTCCCTTTGCTTTGACTTGACTTCCATCATCCCCCTTGACCTCTTGAGTCGGGTTTGTTAATAGGGTTTGATGTAAAGCGATGATTTCTTTCGCCTATCTGATTGATCTTCCGACAACTGCGAAACCGTCTTTGCTTCTTCTTTCTTTTGAATTAGTGAACCTTCTTGAAATGCCTTTCACTTGGTCAAGCTCGCTTCTTCAAATCGTCGGGCTCTAGGCAAATGCTCGGGAATATAGAAAAAGAACGTAGAAACGTCACTTTCCCTACAAAACAGGTTAGAACACAGGAATTCGCCTAGAAGACGATATTAGCTCATAAAGTGGCTTAACAAAGCACAAATGACATACAGAACCGAGCTAAATTGGAGGATTAAAATCATATAAATATTCACTTATCATCTAGATTCAAACCTAGACACGTACTCAGAAAGTTCTATGTAATATGAGATTACGTAGACAAAGAGAAATAGCAATCAGAACGATGGGAAAGATGCAAGTATTGCTAATTCATTAGCCATGCCTTTTGCAGGCTGAACATGATAGTCATGTCATTTCAATGGGGATTGAAATATGTACCTGAATTGCTAAAGATTATGAGATATGAAATTATTGATAGCGTATCAATTTTTCCAAATATTAGATAATCGCATTCATTGTTAGAGTTTCATTAAAAACTCCTTATTTAGTTTGACTAAATTTTAATACTTTGTTTATCCTAATTGGTTGAAAGAAAAGTTGAACCCAATTCAAGTGAACATGATGAACTCAGTGTTTTGTCCCTAGTCACTCATTTGAGGTGACATCTCGAAGTGACTAGATTGTAAGTCGATCGATGGTTGGTTCAGCACCATAGGGTCATGGAGATGACTGGTCATTTACATAGACAGACTGTGGAGACACTCTGTCGGGCAGTGACCATAATAGAGTCCCTTATCAAAATTGTTGAAGCCTGGTCGTGGCGGGGATTTCTATTTTATTCCTATGAGTCGATTCTTTAGACTGGCAACCATTTACCTGAGTCGGTGTAGTTTCCGATTGACTTTGGTTTTTGCCCTAGGTCGTGCCGTGAAAGGAGGCTGATGTACATCTTCTGGGTCATGGTGATCTGCATCATACAGGTAAGATGAGTCAACAGGAATTGTCTACCCACGTTGGGTATTAACATCTTCGTGCCACTCGAGGAGTAGTAACTAGAAAGGCGTGGCCACGCTCGGAAGAGATCTCTGTTAGATTTTCCGGTCAGACAGTTACTCTCCCAGATCAAGAAATCCACTCTATTTATAAATTTTCAATCGCAAGTGCGACCTGTAAGACACCTTGCGATGAATGGGAGGATGTGACGCAAAAGAGACAAGAGAACCGTAGCACACAACTTGTCGAGACAAGTGGGAGATATTGTTGGAGTAGGAGTCCTCCACAACACAACTTGTATCAGAAAAGTGGGAGATTGTTGGAGTAAGTGTCCTCCACAATAGTGCATTTATATAATAAATCTCATTTGGAATATACGTGGCATGATTAGTATATTTTGATACTCCACGTTAGTTGATTAACGTAAATCGGTAACACTCGGCTGACTAGAGTTTGACGTTATTGTGGTATGACAGCGGTGATCAACTGATCCCTTTAGGTCACACCTATAGGATGACACCCAAATAGAATACTAATTATTTGTATACGATGCAGTTTAATTAGGGCATTACATATATTTGATATGTACGCTTAGTTACGAGAATTATTTATTGGAAATTGAGTTAAGAACTCATTCCACTTAAGTTTATTAGTCAATTATACGATAACTGACTGAATAGATTTTACGTCTTGTTTTAATACGATTAAATAAGATTTAATTTAGTGATTAATCGTTAATTCATTAAATTAGTTGAGGTTATGCATATATTATGAGGTAGAGTTAATTAGTTAATTATATTTACAAGGAGTTGTATAATAAATTAAGTGAAAATTGTGGGATCCATTATATTGTGATATAATGGTAAAATATCACTTAAAAGTTAAGTATATATATTTGAGTCATATAATTGTTTTATGATCAAATTAACACTTAATTATACTAGATAATTAAGCATATGATTAACAAGTATTTGTGGGACAAAAATCAAATATCAAAATGGACCATTATAGGGCATAATGGACCGGTTTTGAGCACATGGAAGAAGCTTGTGTGTTATTCTTTTCTAACACACAATCAACTATTTGATAGTGACATATCTCTCATACTTTAATCATCATAACCACCCTTACACATTACCATTATGCATGTGAATATTTTGAGCAAAAACTAAGGCATATGTTGAGTAGGAGGGCCGGCCAGGTGCTCTATATTAGAGCATTTTGGTTGTTCATTTTACTTGTTGTTCATTCATGCTTATTTTTGCTTCTTCTCACTAAATCCTCTTCTCTCTACAACTCTCAAAAACACTAATATTCTCGTAGTATTACTAGAGTAGTAATACAATAATATTGGTAGTATTAACTCTTACTTATTATCTAGTTAATAATAAGTTAAGATTATTTGGGTTTAATCTTGGGTGCAACAAGAAGAAGACCTTCTACTTTGGGGGTTGTTTTAGGGAGGATCATCCACTAATTTCATGCTCAAGAACAATAAGAAGGAGTTCTTATTGTGCCCTTATTTACCGAAAAATCCCAATGTAAGGATGTTTTCATCTTATATTTTCTTTTATGCTTTTATATTTGCATGCCTGATAACTAGATCCTAAATCATTAAGTTAATGTAATTTAATGAACTAATTAGAGGAGTCGAATAAGAGGTCTAGGACTTTCAGAGTTATCACTTGACGATAAACTTAAGAATTGTCATAAATCATTCCGCGTATCAAGCATGCAGCCCAATCATCACTGGGTGGTTGGCGGAAGGTGTAGAAACGAGGTTTCTATAGAGCCCCCACTTTGACTCAGGCTTGGACAAGGCAAAAGTCAAAGTATAGCCATCAGCTTTGACAGGGTTGTCGCGTACCCTAATCAAAGATAATTTACCCAGACTAGGCTAACAACAGATAAATGCAGTTAGGGAAGTAAGGGGTCGATCTCGGGGAGACGGGAGATACTTGTGAATAGTTGTGGTTAGAATTCTACCTTGGACGATTGACAAATGTTTGTCACTAATTACTAAATAATAACAATGCAATAAAGAAAAGAATCTAGGGAAGTAGGTTCACACATGTAGATTAACATATTGATGAAATTGGATTTAGGATATGCAAATAATTCATTGTGAGTTCGTAAGAATGATGTGTTCATTACAATCATAGATCAGATGGTCTAGCAGGCTTTTTTATGCGATTTACTAGGTCTTAATCTACCATTTCATGCTTTGTCTATTCAATTCTCATATGTCTACCTTGGAAAAGAATTCCATACTAGTCAAATGATTTTGGCCAAAAATCGATAACTATCGTTACAATCCAAACATGCATAGACACAACGTTTTAAAGGCACAATTTCTTTTATCCAATTATCATCTTTTAATTAATCTAACATGGCTATCCTACCCCCTAGAAGGGTGACTACTTATGCATGATTAACAATGAAAAGGAAACTAAGATTATAAAACTAAGAATGATAAACATGATAAAGGAAATACTAAAAGAAAATGAAACTATAATGTAAAGACGAGAATAAAGATTACCGAAAAGGATGAGCAAAGATTGAAATGGAATAAGATCTTGAATAGGAAATGCAAACCCGGAAATTTGAATTCCAATTACAACTAGAACAACTACTGATGTCTGTCGTTATACACCAAAAATAAATCCTAAGTCTACTAACTAAGAAGATAGCGGAAGTAGGGTCGATCTCCACAGGGAGGAAACTAATTAACTGTAATCTAAATCTGCAGGTAACAAACTGGGGGTTTTGAAAATTGGTTTTAACTAAACTAAATGAGATTAAATGAAAGAGAAGTAAAAGATAGGAATAAATCAGATAAGAGAGAAATATGCTAGGATTCGGTGTACTGCAGTATCGGCATCTAAGGGTCAACTAAGTCAGTCAATCTATCAATGAGAAGGGCAATGGTTTTCTCCTCTCGGTCTCAAACCACCCTAGGGATTTTCCTAATTAACTCTCGTTCTCTTAGGAGTCACCTATCAATTCTAAGCAAGCCTTCCCTTCCAATCTCTCGATCCAGGTCGAGGTTAACTATCTAGCCTAGTCTCCTGCGTATACTCATTCGACTAAACCTCAATTAAATTGCAAAGATCGATTCTCATATTCAAGACTAACCAAACTAATCTATCCTAACATGCCTTTACTACAGTTTCCCTCATCCCAACATACAAGAGAATTAGCTACTCATGCTACTAACTATGCTAAAAAAGACGATTGAACATATGATATTAAACATAATGAAATCGTAATTAATAAGCATGAACAATAACAAAGCAGCAATTAAGTAGAGTAAGTAGTAATTAAGACTGAGGTAAAGGTAAGAGTAAAAGAGAGAAATCGTTTACAATCTTAGCAATCCGGCGTAAAGAACAATCCACGTCGAATAAACCCGAATGAAAACTAAAGATTAAAAGTTCAGAAACTAAAGAAAGATTAATGTCTTCTAAAATACTGAATAATAAGTGATGATTCACTAATGACGTAAATAAGAGTCATATATAGTGTCTAACACGACTCTTAACCTAATTAACCTAATGGACTTAAAGCCCGTGATAGAATCTACTCGATCGAGGGGAATAGCCACTCGATCGAGGCTTTTATTCATGGAAATCAGTCGATCGAGCACTTGATCTACTCGATCGACCAACTGGTAAGCGGCTTCTACTCGATCGAGCAAAGGAGGTAGCTCGATCGAGCACTTCTGGCTTCAACTTACCTCGATCGAATGGTAAACTCCTCGATCGAGGTCTTCTGGCATAGTATGTGGTGTGAGTCATGACTTGGGCTTGATTATGAACGGTTTCACGCTTCCCCATGCAAGAGTTCCTGTCCCGATCTTTCCATTCTCCTAAATGCATGCAAAATGGACTGCTTTGGCTCGGTTTCTGCTACTACACAGCTTGTACCTACAAAATGGTAATGAAAGTACAAAGTAGCTAAATAGGGGCATATGGCGATATAATATCACCTAAATGATATAGAAATGCGTGCATAAATGGACTAGAAAGTCTATATAAAATACACGCATCAGAGCCCTTGATAGTTTTATTATCAATCTAAACGCAAGAGACCCGCATATCGGCAATTTCCATTCAGATTGAATAAAATTCAAGCACTCCTCGAAATTAAAATTCCAGGCTTCTAGCTTATAAGGACGACCTTTTCTAAGAACTGCCAAATCCGAATCAAAGATGATAGGAGCATGATCAGAAATTTGAATAAGAAGATGAACAATACCCGAATTAGGGAACAAATTATTCCAGTCCCACGAGCCAAGAGCTTTGTCTAGTCTTTCAAAAATTAAATCCCCGGAGTTCCTTTTGTTACACTATGTAAATTTTGGTCCTTTAAAATGTATATCCATGAGACTATGCGAGAGTTTCCAAGAACGAAATAAATCCAGTCCCCGAATAGGACCTTTAGATCCTCCGATCTTATCTTCTTGATATTCAACTTGATTGAAGTCTCCAAATATAAGAAATGGTTTAGTAAATGAATCCAACTACATGCTTAGATTGTTCCAAACACCTTCCCTTTTGCGAGCTTTGGACTCCCCATAAATAAGACACATGTACCATAACACTTCCTTACATTGCATTACTTCAACAATAATATAATTAGGACTTACATCTAATAAACGATACGACTCCTTACTTCTAAAACCAAACCATAGACCTCCTCTAGACCCCTCCGCATCTACGCCATAGCTGAAAGGAAAAACATTTCTAAAAATAAGATCGACTGAACTAGTTTTACACATAGTTTCACTGAGAAATATAAAATCATAATAACTCGAGCCTAGAATCGCTCTAATTTTTGGAACTGTAGGGGCGAGCGGGTTATTGAGACCCCTATAGTTCCAACTCAGTCCCTTCATGATCCCCGAGGGAATTGAGAAAGGTCAATTCCCGCAACACCTTCCTTCTCAGATTCTTCAGGACTCGAAATAACCATGTCAGACTCATTAACTTGAATATGGAAGCCCCTTGGGATAGATGAAACAGAACTAGCAGCTCTTTTGGAACAAGCTAGAAGATACACAATCAAATTCCTCCTCGAAGTTGTACATTACATTACCAGCACTTTCCTCCGGGTCTGAAAAGGCCTTCCTTTTGATCCCATTTCTACTCACCTGAACACCAGAAGAGTCCAGAGGTGTAGCATCACTGTTTCCCTTTAGCTGATATAATCTAGAAATTGATTTCCCCCTACCAAACACACAAGACGGAATAATAGTGTCAGCTTTTAATCCCAATATAGATCATCCTCATTATCAATTGTAACATGTCCCACAGTCCCAATAGCAGCATCCAATTCTTTATGTTTTGAGGTATGCTGTACACAGAGGTGAGATGAAGATCCCAAATCAACAATTGAAGAATAACCACCCAATTCCTTCACTTTTCTATTTCCTGCAATAATATCTACATTAATCCTTGGAGGAGAATCACCTCCTGTCATATGACCATAATCAGACCCTCCATCATTCTCCCCAGATTATTGAAATTTATAACAACCATTTATTGACTTAGCCCTTATTACTTATTTATTTGAAACATAAAATCATCTTCTTCCTATACTACTTAATAGCAAATAATTGCTACTATTATCTTAAACTTTACCCGTATTCATAATGGCATAAAAGAAATAATGTCTTTATACGGGTTCAAATAAAAGATTTAAACCTTTTGAACATTTGAGAAGTTGACTTTTAACAAGCATCTTAATAATTAACTAGGCGGATACCCAACAAAACATTATTATTCAACCATGTACACATCATGCGAAAAAAGCATTATTTATATAAAGAAGATGCATTCTTATTTGAATTCGGAATTAATAAATATATTTTGACGGCCATTTTATATGTCAACCTTACAACCCATATTATTGTTTATCATGTTAATCTTTGCAATTTTTCCTTAAAAACTCACCTTCAATTCCTTCGCCATCATATTTAACATTATAATGACACCATCCTCAAACTAATGAAATCATAGTCACTAATAAATGATAGACCGCACCAAAAATATCATAGTCACCCACACACATCCACAACCTTCAAATCATAAACATAAGTGATTATCAAGAGGCAAATACGTAACTAATAGTTCAATATTGCATTACATATATGATTAACTTATTGCTAAAAACTTAACACTAAGTAACAATTCTTTATACTAAATCAATACGCAATAATGACAAGGCAAATAACAACATGACCAAAATTTTAAATTTATATTTTGACAAAACAAACTTACTTGTTTTATTTCTTTTCAATCATAGCTCTTGTCAAATATATTCAAATAAAATACATCATATAAAAACTTACAAAAAAAAGTATATGCTTAGAAGATACTCATACATTTAAACGAAAGGCTATCACCAAATCTACAATGAAAAGTATGGATGACATTTACGTACCTCAAGCAACCAATCCATTTTTTGAGTAACTAATTACTTTCGGCTATTCAACCTTTAATTGATAACACATACTTACAATCATTTTGTAATAAGTTAGATGATCATTTTGTAGTTATGAAAATGATGACTCATATTAATCATCCTAAAATATTGTAAATAACACCATTCTTTGGGTTAGATGTACAACTATATTTATTAGGACAAATAGTTGGCAATGAAGATGAAAGTGAAAAAGAAAGAGATGGGGAAAAGTATAAAATGAAAATAGCTTATTAAAAAAAGATGTAATAAGTTAATAACATAATGTGTTGGAAAAATTACTCAAAGAAAAATAAAAATAATATAGTAAAAATAAATTATTGGATCATACATTTGTTACGACATTAAACTATTAAGAAAGAACAAGATCACCTGGAATTTTGTTGGGTGAGTCGCGGAATCACCAGCTCTCCACAAGACGATTCACGCCCTCCAAATAAAACATAGGAAGTTCATGGCGCGTCGTCCCCAGGATAAACCCCCAACTATATAATAATACGCTCTTATCTGCGTATAAGAGAGGTGAAGCTAACTCATACACGAAACACCTGACTAATTTTTGTTCAAACATAATTTGGGAATGTTGTTTGTTTCAAAGGTGAATAACATTTTTTTTACCATACATAAAAAAAAAGTGTGTTCATATAAATAGGGTGAAGTACATCTTTAGTCAACCATACATAAATCAACCTTTTTAATACCATAAAAACATAATGTTTAATTCAAACATAACTCTCACAAAATTAATGGTGAATATAATTTATGAAAAAACAATTAAAACGCATTTTAAATGCTCAAGCATTTATCACCCATATAATGACCAATATAACTAGGACTTTAAATGTCATAACGGTTTATGAAAAACATTTATAAGAAATATTTATACACAATAAATACAAAATATTATGTAAGTTAAATTCAGTTTATTGTAAATAATAAAGTAGGTAGTATAGTAATAAATGGTCAAAACTTATATTAATAAAAAGATTGAATAATTATAAATATATTTTTGTTAAAATATATAACATAATGTGTATGAACATAAAATTTTATTATCTTATTTTGTATTTTACACCATATATATTTTTTGTCAATAATATCTTTAAAATGTAAAGATAATAATAATAATAAATTTAAATTAAATTAATTTAAGTTAAGTTAAGTTAAATTCATATTGTATAAGATATGTTCAGAAAAATTAAGCTCATATAAGTTCAGTTCAGAAAAAGTTCAATTTCTATAAGTGCAGCTCCTATAAGTTACTCCCTCCATTCAAGTCCAAATAGAACATTTCTTTTTTTGACACTATTCATCAATGAAGAGAATATTTACGATTTCTTTCAATATGTAAGATAAAATATGCTCATGTGGGATCTTGTTTGATTCGCCTTTATAAGTACAATAAGAATATCAAATTTTATATTTTTTTATAATGTAAAACTCGAGATATTTAAGTTCTAAATCGTGCATTGGCAAACGTGTAAAAGAGAAATGTTGTGTTTGGAATTGAATAGAGGGAGTAGTTCAATTCCGCTCTTATAAGTTCAGAAAACTTCAGCTTTTATAAGTTAGGTTCAGAAAACTTCAGATCCTATAAGTTTAGTTCACAAAAGTTCAGTAAAATTCAGTTCAAATGAACATGACCTAAGTCTTTCTTAAGATGGACACTATCTGTCTTAAACATAAGACGAGTCAGATAGTACCAACGGGTGGTAATAACGACAAAGTTTTTTAATTTCCTAGGCAATAAGTGGGTGATTTTCTTTCCAGTTGGTCTTGCTTCAGACGGGCCATTTTGGTCTGAAGCAATAAGACGAGATTTTGTAACCACTTTACAGTTAGATGTAACCACTATCGAAAACAAGTTGATATAAGCTGTGGTTACATTTTATCAAAAAGTGGCAACATAATCCCGTCTTATTTTTCAGACGAAAATAGTCCGTCTGAAATAAGAATTTGTGTTTTATATTTATTTGATGCGTCTTAAATGTAAGACGAATAATAAAATAGTTTGGCCACTAACGTGGGTCTGCATGTGTCGACTAATCTAATGATTCCTAAGTATATATGACGAATATTTGAGGAGTTCTAAACTTCTAATAAGGGCACTGTCCACACATGTGATACAACCCCTACAGGAGACGACAGAAGCGAGGGAAAGGAGCGCCCATTAAAAAAGGGAATAGAATAAGAAAAAGCATCCTGTCAAGTCTCTTTTATGGATTTACGATCAATGAATGGATCGAAATATCGAATCAGTTGATCGTAAATGTTTAAATAACTTATACTATTGCGAATTTGTCATGAGCTCATGACTAAATGAAAAACAGAGATAATCATGAATCATGATTCCGTGGCATGAGAAATATTCTTAGATATATTCTTTTAGCGACATCCCATCAAGAATTTCTCCGCCACTTGTATTATACAATTAATAGTGATATCGCCTGTATCATATACTACTATACAGCTAATTAAAGGGCATTGATAGTGAATTAAAGGCAATGATGGTGAATCAAAGGACAATATAACGATGAGACGATATGTGTATGTGTTTATAGGTCAATTTAGTGGAAGTAAAAGTATTAAGAATCGTCTTCTAGCACGTAATTTGCTATAGTTATCGGTCAGTTCACCAATTGGTTATTATATTTCTAGTCGATTTGTACCAAATTGCTCTGAGTTTGTAAGTTTGAGACGGAAACCAAGTTGGAGCGGTAGAGTTTGATTAAGTCGGAACTCGGGTAAAGCTTATTGATGATGATCTAAGAAGGAAGAAAAAGAGTATAGACGTAGCAAAGCAGATCCAGTCGAGTCGCCCAAGGCTCCGAGAGAGCCACCGCAAAGAACGGGACTCGGTCAGAGGCAGGTCTTGATATATGAGGGACATAGGTATATGTTCAAAATGCAAGTTTAAGTCACTCCGTCTTGACATTTCAGTTTCGTTCTCTTAACTTTATAGCTAAATATCTCAAAATATATAGCTACTTTTGACGTGATTTCACTTAGATGAAAGTACATGATGTTAGCTTTCCAACAAGTGGTCACACGCTTTATTTGGTTAAGTAACGAAAGAGATATGATCGTTTTAAGTTGAGCTGTCCAGATTATACGCGGTGACTCAAATTGAACGTGACATTCAAAATGTATGCAAGATGGAAGCTTTGTTTAAATTATTTTCAAGTTTACTTTCCTAAATAGAGTTTTGTTATTATTTACCTAATTTGAATAAAGTAGTGTGATGATCTTGTTTCCTAAACTGAAATAAGGTGATTGTCTTGTTAGTTTCCTACTTACTAGCTAGTTAATTTAAGGTAAGTAGTAGTAGTATAAACAGAGAGCCTTGTTATCAGAATTTCATATACAATTGAGAATTGAATTGAAGTTATTACTTTTTTGTTCTTTTTAGCTTGCGAGCTTTAAGTTCTATTATTTACTTCTTGCGAGAGGGAAATAATAACCATTCATCCTCGCGAGGTTGAATTCGTGTGTTCTTGATATCATGCAAGGTTAGGAAATCATACACGAGTTGATCAAGTGGTCTTGCGTGATCACTTGATTAATTCAAGTCTTCCTGAAGTGATCTTGCGAGATTGTCTTAGCTAATTCATACTCCCTCCTATTCTATCTATTCTTCCCTATTTCCTTTTCGGTCCATTCAGGTTTTCTTCCCTATTTATATTTTTGGCCTATCTTTTATTATTATAATAAACCCACTTGATAATTAGCCCAGCCCAATTAACCCACTATTATTACCTAAATACTACCCAACCCACTAACCAAACCCTAATAACCCACTAATGACTCCCGCCTTATATACCTAACCCTACCCTAACCCTCATATCCCTCCTTCTCTCTTCTGCCATTCTTCTTCATCTTCTTCTCTCTCTACATCACTCTGAAACCCTAACCTCTTCCTCTCTGCCTCTCTCTTCCGCCATTCTTCTAAACCCTAACCTCTTTATCTCTTCCTCTCTCTTCTGCCTTATTCCGCCATTAAATACACTCCCTATTCTGAGACTACTCCACCTTGTTCTCTCCTTCACATTCTTCGATCTTCCGCCTTCTGCCACCATGTCCCAGTTATTGATTGTCGACGATCGTGAGGGAAATAACTCTTCCTCTTCGGATCTAGGGTATCCAACCTTAGATATTGAAGAAAGTTACTGTTTTTTCAATAATCTGTTTGGTCTTTCATTGATGATGAGAAGTTGGATCGGAAAGAAGAAGAAAACATGGTGACGTCGATGAAGAACAGTTTTGATATTTCTGATCTATGTGATGGTTCTGTTTCTGCTGATTTTGTCCCTGACTCTATGGGGGAAATCGATACTGTGGTCCCTGACTCTATGGGGAAAATCGATTTTGTGGTCCCCGATTCATGCATGGAGGTCTCAGTGGGGATGGAGGAGGAGGATGAGGAAAGGGCGAGGAAGGAGATGGATATTTTGGTTAAGAGGGGGGCTGAGCGGAAGTTGAAGGAGTGGATGGCGAGGTACGACTCTCCTGAGTTAAGTAGGATTATCGCAACTTATCTTTCTAAGTATTTTCCTGCATTTAAGGTGTTGCTCAAAGACTAAAGGAGGTTGAATTTTCTTACCATTTTAATTTGGTTTTAATTTGTTCTTTTGTTGGACTAGTGATGATACAGTGATACATTTCCCCTTTTGTTCACCCAATGATAAGTTTTGAGGGCTCTTGATAGCCAGTCAACATATCCCATGCATTACGCCACCACAAGTAATTGTGATGAGGCTATGTGTCGAATATGTTGTTGGTTTCTTCACATATGATGTTGAATTGTTCGAGTTGTACGCCATACTTGAAGTTGTTATTTCTGAATTTCACAAACAACATTAATAACTTGTGCAAAGTTCATTACTAAAGTACAATATTAACAGCAGCAAAGTTCATTACTAGTGTTGTTCAAAATATGCAAAATGTGATTTTGCTGGTGTAGACCTTTTGTTGCTGATGATTCTGATGTTGATGCAAAATGATTCTGATGTTGTCCATTCTGTCATGATGTTCATTCTTGTTCTGCATTCATGTTGTTGATGCTGCTGCAAAATGTTGATGCAAAATGATTCTGATGTTGTCCATACTAGAGTACTGGTTCAAAATCTAGCTTTTAACTTCATGCTGCTGCAAAATGTTAATGTACATGACCTGCAAAGTCTAAAACAGTTCATCGCCTGTTGGGTCATTACTGATTCCATTAGAATCAGTAATGATGCCAACAGAATTACTTGCTTCATCTTCTGGTGTTAAACTTTCTTCATTCTGTGTGTCTGATACAGTGGCTAGTGAATGTACCAAATCACTAATGCTACTGCAATCCCCAAAATTGCTTAAATAATTGATGGCGTCTTTCACTAAATCTAAATCTGCCTCTATATAATCAGGCAATAAACCAAGGGTAGCTAATTTTGACTTGTGCATATGTGGTACAGAGTAGTCATTAGAACCTTGAATTTTCAATACTTCAAGCATACATGCTTGTAATGTTATGAACACATAATTCAACTTTTCAACCTCTAATTCTTCAAATGCTTTGACTGTGTTTAAAACAAGTTCCTGCAACGGCATTTGTGTGTGATTTTTTGAGGTCTGCTGCTAATTCTTCTAATTCTTTGACTGTGTTTAAAACAAGTTTCTCTTAATGCTATTCAGTTTGTTAGGATCTGTCAAACCTGGTTTAACGACATTTGTGTGTGATTTTATGAGGTCTGCTGCTACCCACCTTGAAACTGTGGATTGACTAACCTCGAGAGCCACCGCAAGTGTATGTTGAGTGGTTCTCTTAGTGAGATCAATACTTTGTAGTTTGCTCTGATCTAACTCCAGTCTAACAATATTTTTCCGCCCTTTCAACTTGTTGTCTAAGTTGATTGGCTTACATGCTACTCTTTGCTTCTTGAACTCGTTCCAAATATCTGTGATAGTTTTTCGGCAAACTTTAAACTGTACAACTACTTCTGCCATGACACCATGCTTTGGCTTGCCATTAATACTTTTTTCTTGTAAAATATGACCCATTTTGTTTCTTTCTAAATCAGTGAGATTCTTGGTTTTCATTTATTGATATTGGTTTAATTATCTCAATGTGGTTGGAAAGTTTTTTTTTGATGTATGTTTATTAATGAACTTTGAACTATCTGGTATGTTTTTATATCCCCAAGAGCCTTGCACAAACTTAAATTTGTTGTTTTGGCGCAATATTCAAATAGTTTTTCATTTTGGCACCTTCTTCAAATTTGGTGCCAAAATTTGAAACAATACCAATTGTTCAACGTGTGTGTCCTTGACAGTTTGATGGTGCATTGTTGAAGCCAGACCAACTGACCAGTTGGTATTTCAAGTGATGACAGCCCACTGAAAATCTGAAGTCCAACATTTTTTATCAATTTCCAGAAATCTGATTATGAACTTGTCTAATTATCTTATGTAATTTTTAATCTGAAGTCCAACTTTTGTAATTTTAATTTGGAGATATGTTTGTAATTAAAGACACTCGGTTTGTTTGACTATTTGGACTTATTTTGGAGGGAAACATTACCACTAAGCAATCTTCTTAATGTACTAATTTTATCACCCTGTCTCCAATTACTTAGGTCCACTAGTGTACTATATTGTTTTTTATTCCCACCCTTAATCCTTGTGCAAATATCAAAAGGGAGGAACACCTTGAATAGGAGGGAGTATCTTTTATTTTTTCGTTCTAACACATACAAAAACCACAAAAATACATTTAATTCCGTTGCAACATATATACAGAAAACAGAATAAACAGTCTGTTGAACTGTTCCGTTTAAAACCGAGCAATTTTACATAAGGTCTAGCCGCCCAAGGGTGGGCGAGCGGCCCAGATCAGGGAAGTCGTAGTTCCGTTTTGATGTTATGCGTTGGTTTTATTTTTTATTATTAATATTATTATTATATTAGGTCGGTAATAGTATTAGACTATTTTTCTTTAGTCTAGAATTCATCCATATCTATTACTACTGACGTGCTTATTTCACGTGTCGTTAATTCCGCTAATTAGCTATGGTCAAATAACAATTTATATCTCCAAACAAACATAAACTATCTTAAATAAAGTTAGTAAATGGTAAGAATAGGGTCGAACCCAAGAGAAGGCGGGATTAACTAAATTAACTAATCTAGACTCTTGCTAAAAACCAATTAACAAAACTAATTACTAACTAGTTACTCTAATCACTAATTAAGACACTAGTTAAGACAAAAACTT
This sequence comes from Heliosperma pusillum, assembly GCA_022085475.1. Classification (NCBI taxonomy): domain Eukaryota; kingdom Viridiplantae; phylum Streptophyta; class Magnoliopsida; order Caryophyllales; family Caryophyllaceae; genus Heliosperma; species Heliosperma pusillum. The sequence goes on along the minus strand of JAIUZE010003047.1, from coordinate 98,940 downwards.
AAATTAATTACAAACTATGATATTAAAAATGACAACAACATGTAGGATAACACATATGGAGAACTTTGATTTGAGAAATTGATTAACAAGTCTAAAATAACCAACAAGTACTTAAGATTCAAATATTCAAATATAAAGAAACTAACTTAGTGTAATTTTCTCAAGTTCCCAACAATTAGCAAAGTAAAAACTCTTCCTTTCCTCTCTTCTCTAGTTATCTAATACAAGTTTCTAAGAAATTAGTCAACAAGGAATAACTCAACCAAGGATGACCCTTTACAACCCAATTTACACCCACTAAAACATGAGCCCAAATAAAAAATGCAAGCTTTATGAACAAAACCAAAGAAACAAGCTAGAATCATGTAATAAAACACTAAACCATGTTCTAACCACACAATAAACCAAATTCCACTCAAAAGATTCAAACTTTAAACCAAAGTTGCAATCTTTCAAGGTTGCTTCAACAATATCAAGACAAATTAACCAAAATTATCTAGACAAAGCAGTAATTAAACAAACAACTTGCTAAGATGGTTAGTCTCAACAACAATTCATTCAACAATGGAAAATAAACATGAGAAAATGGTATTAACTAAAGAAGAAGAGGTTCAAAGAGTCTTACAATGCTAAAAGAGGAAAACTTGTTCCAATTACACTAAGAAATAGAAGATTAGATACCCATAATCAAGAATTACAACCCAAATAATAAAGTTCAACTCAAAGTTACAAGCCAAAATGAAGAACCAAAAATGAGAGAATTCAAATGTGTTTTGTGCTTTTTGGTGGAATGTTATGGAATGTCTTCTCTCTCTAAAATCCGGTTCTTTTATACCCTTGCTTCAGAAACCTAGGGCCTTCGAGATATGGGCCTCAAAATGACAAGACGTAAAATGAAGAAACACATGTCCCATGCCAGAACGCTGGCAGCTCCCACGGATGCTGGCAGCGTCGTGGGACGCTGGCAGCGTTCTAATGACGCTGGCAGCGTTTTAAGCTGCCAGTTTTTACTCTTGCTTGCTCGCCTTCACTTTCGTTGACCCATTTGAATGTTAGTCATGCCTTGACTTCCTTTGACCCTTTGGACTTGCTTTTCTTGTAATGATAATTTGCTCCTAGCCCACTCCAATTGTCGGGTTTGGTCTCGGGTCTCGGGTTTGACTTTGATTTTAGTTGACTTCCGGGCTTGACTATAAAACTTGACTTAAAAATACCAAATAACATAACTACAAGGACTAAGGATAGCATAAAACGATGCTAACGACCCGTAAAAGTACATTAAACGGACCTAATAAAGACTACTAAACACGACACATTTTGGTGTTGTCAAATACCCCCACACTTGGACTTTTACTCGTCCCGAGTAAAACTCGTGATTAGCAAGACAACCACGAGTCCAAACATAGAATGTGAAGGTAATGACCTCTCTTCCCTCACCACTACCTTCTTATATCTCCCTAAAAATAGAACCACCTATTAAAAGAAAATGACTCAAAGTTGCTGTGACACACTCTTCCCTTACCACTTCCTACTTATAACTCCCTCAATACAAGACTCGACACACCACCAATTCCGACTCATCCACACATCCTCCCTCCTTATACTCCGAGATGGTAATGGTCACGCTCACCTTATCCCAAAGGTAGAAGCAAAGTGACGCACAAGAACTCCTATCAATCTCACAACTACTTATATCGCCCCCTTATCACTCCACCAATATAAACATGGTCACTTGGTTGGCCCCAAACTACACAAATTGCACAACCAAGCAACCCACAAAAGAAATCCACCGATTTGGAACCAATATTGTGTGACTCAAAGAAAAATAAAAAAATCCTAAGCTAGCCTCCTTCCAAATTCCTCCTTATTTCTCCCTTCTTTTCCCTCCAAAAATCCTCTTCATCGGAAGTATTTTGCTCAAATTTTTTTCTTTCTTTTTCTTTTTCCAATTTTTTTTCTTGAAAATCCCTCATTTTGACTTAGGTGCCCTTACGGGTTTTCACCTTAACTTTTCCTTTCCTCTCATTGGTGGCTCGCAACTCGATTTTTCATTTTGCCCGAAACGCCCTTTCGGGTTTTCATTCCGTCCTCGGCCACCTTCCCAATTTTTGCCTAAGTGCCCAGCCTTGTGGGTTTTCACTTAGCCGGTATTTTCAATTTTTTATTTTTTTATTTTTTATTTTTAAATTTTCTCTCTCTCTCTTTTTTTTTTTTTTTTTTTTTTTTTCAAAATAAACGCTAAAGAATGCATCAAAACAAAACAAAGTATATACAATCCTCTCCCCCACACTTAGATTATACAATGTCCTCATTGTAGGGGAAAGGGTGGGATGCTTCATCAATTGTTAAAATGAGAAGAACCCGAGACACCTCCTCGATTTCTCCTCATCTCTCTTTCTCCTCTAACTCTTCTTCTCCTCTCTAGGCCTTCATCAAGGGCCTCTTGTGTGAAGGAGTGGGGTAGGCGGGGTTTTGTTGGATGGTCATGCGGAAAAGTGAGCTAGCCAAATCATACACATCCTCTTGTGCCACCGCATCTTCATATGAATCGTGAAGGTAGGTGTTGTGGCGCTCATTTTGAGCTTGGAAATGGTTTGTGGCTTCCTTCCTTCAAGCATTTTGTGCCACCCACATGTCATTTTGTTCTTTCCACCTTTGGTTTTGTTGTGTTTGCCAAAGGCGGTCTTCCTCTTGCCGCTCCACCATCCTCCTCCACTCCGCTTGTTGGAGAATAAGCAAAGAACCCTTCACAACCCTTTAAAAACCCACTAAAAGCTCCTTAAAATCGAATTTGAAGAAGAATTTTCTAGGTTTTCTGAAGGAAAATGTATGAGATTTTGAGTGATTTGAGTTGATTTGGAGGTGTTTGAAAGTAGAATGAAGGTTAGAATGAAGAATTTGATTGATTGTGATGAAGTTTTGTGAAGATTTGGTGAAGAAAGGTGAAGATTTGAAGGATTGGGGTTGATTTTTGGGGGGTTTTTTTTCGTGAAAGATGAAGATAAGAGTGTTTTGAAGAACTCATGCTTGTGAGGCTATGAAGGAGCTGATATCAGGTCTCGACGCTGGCAGCGCCCTGTGACGCTGGTAGCGTAATTAATCAACTGCCGGATTTCTTCAATTTTACACTTAGCCAAATTTTGGCTAAGTCTTCCAAACACCACTAGACTTCGATTTTCACTCCAATGACCCTTAATAACCTTCAATATCAAAATTTCACCGAGTCTCGCACTTTTTACCCGTGGCACGCATCCTGAGGCGGCCGAAAACTTGCAAAATCTTCACAAAATCGTTAGTAACTTCAAAAATTTTGATTGATGCTAATTCTAATTACTTAAAAACAACTCAAATATTAAAAATTAACAATGAAAATTAAATGAAATATTCACAAGAATAGAATATTTACACGGTTTGCCGTTTATTTAGCGTCGATGGCTCGACTTAGTGGCTCCAAGATTTTTAATCTTCATACACGGGGTCTTCAAGTAAGACCTCTTCTTCCCCCTCCCGGTCACATCCCTTGAAATAATGCTTGAGGCGGTGACCATTCACCTTGATTAGTTTTCCGTCCCCGGGCCCTTCCACCTCAATTGCTCCATGATTAAACACCTTCTTCACGGTGTAAGGTCCAAACCATCTAGACCTCAACTTACTCGGGAAGAGTTTAAAACGAGTTTGGAAAACAAGAACTTGATCCCCTTCTTTGAAAACCCGACGGTTTATCATACCGTCGTGCCATTTCCTTGTTTTCTCCTTGTAAATTGGGGAATTCTCATATGCATCATGGCGAATTTCCTCAAGTTCTTGCAATTGTAGCTTTTGGTGCATACCGCTCTCATCATGGTTTTGGTTGAAGGATTTGATAGCCCAATAGGCTTTGTGCTTAACCTCCACGGAGAGGTGGCAAGCCTTGCCATATATGAGACGGAACGGTGACATGCCTATGGGGGTCTTAAATGCGGTTCTATATTCCCACAAAGCATCGACTAGCCTCTTGCTCTAATCCTTCCTATCCGGATTCACCGTCTTTTCAAGGATACCTTTAATCTCTGTAGAGTCTATTGATCGAATACGAAAGAGGGGGGGGGGGGGGGGAATTGAGTATTAAAAACTAGCCCCACTTTTTCGATTTATATGATATGTAATTAATTATTTGATCTTATGATTAAAATCAACTAATTAATTAATCAAAGTAAGCGCGAATAACGAAATAACGAAAAGTAAAGAGATAAGAGAGAGGCACACGATTTTTGAAGTGGTTCAGTTTCACACGTTGAAACCTACGTCCACTATTCTCGATTAATAATTTTTAGTACCTTTCTACGGATTACAAAAATTACCAACCCACTCGTATAATCAACACTATGATTATAACTCAAGGTGAGTATCGCTAAATACTCTATACTATCTTACGTTAATAAGAAAGTACAATATAACTCACACAGATTCCCGTTAAAGAATTGTAAGCTTATAATGATGTAATATTATCCAATAACGTATTTCACTCAAGCGATTGATAATAATTGATGCACAACTCTTTTAAAAACAAACTCTAAAAATAATAAATATTTGCTCAAAGGTTTGCTTTAAAACGATTTTGGAAAATCAACACAAGTAAAATAATAGCCGTGTAGAAGTATGTGTGTTTCGTGTATTTTTGCAATTAGTATGTGAATGAGTATTTATAGTAGTAGAATCATAGTAGATCTAAAACCCTAGTATAATATTTAATAAAGATACTTATCTTATCATAAAATAATATTTGCTTATCTTTTAGAAATATCTTTATCTCAAAATATTATTTGGTTTATCTTATAGAAATATATTTATCTTTATATCTCAAAATATTGTTGTAAAGATATAGTAGAATCCTAGATTAGGTAAACTAAGGAAACAACCTAGATTGGCCGAAATCCTCTAGCTCACGAAACCCTAGAAGGCACGCAACCCTAGGTGGCACAAAAACTAGGTTTCACGAAACCCTAGGTGGCTCAAACACTAGGTGGGCTAATTAGGTTAATAACAAATTGAGATAGAATATATTAGAAACCCTAGGTAGCATGACAACCCATAAGTTGTATTACTAATTAACCAATAGAATCTCATAAATATATTCTCTATTAAAATAATTGATAAATATAAAAATACTCTTTCACTTTTGAAAACATTCCAAAACATTTTATTTCCAAAATCATGCATCAATATTTTATCATCCAAAGTCATAGACTAAAGCTATAACTTTTGAACATAAAATCTCGCGAATGGAATAGTTACCAAACGACGACCTATACTATCTAATCTTCACAAAGATCTTTAGTATACGGATCATCTCTTCATCTTGATCACAAAGACCCTCCATCTCGAGTCTTGTGTAGTATTATGTAGATCTTGTTTGAAGCGATTTTCTTTAAAGTTATGGCTGGTTAGCTATAACTTCCATGTTCACTTCCAAAGTTATTCCTGAAGTTGTTATTACTTTGTCTCACAGACTTTATCAAAGTAATGCCTAACTTTGATCTTTCTTCTCATAATTGTTGCTAGCTATAATAAGACTAAAGCACACAATTACACGCATATGATATATCGAGTAAAACATATTATTACGTAAACACATGTCATTATCAAAACTATGAAATTGGTCCAACAAATTCCCCCTTTTTGATGATGACAACTCTCATATGATTTCCACCTAACAATGTGACTAAGTATGGTTCCCCAACAAAGCACTCCAAAGTTATAGCAACTTTGATCGCAAGAACAAAACAACTTAGCCAAAGTTATAGCTTGAGAGAATTTAAGAGATAACGAGTCTTGACAAGGAGCAAACTTAAGCAAAGACTCAAATCATATCATTTCTTCCCCCTCTTGGCATCATTGAAAAGACAAGAACAAAGACATGAAACGACTAGAATAACACATGTCAAGGCAAGAAATAGATATGCAAAATACGCAATATAAAACGATATATACCAAGCAAGATCAAATGCAAATGTTAATTAAAACTACAAACCACAAAATATATTGGTAATTGCCATTGGGCCGAATAGAACAATGTTAAAACGAGCCAAAATGGGCCGAAAAGGATGAGTAGTTCAAGAAGTAAACAAACAAGGATAGAAAAGCAAGGCATTGTGGGTAGATGGATGAGGCTAGGGAGCTTTGTAACCGGGCCTAGTGCGGTACTCAAGAGTGGAGAGACGGTCAAGGCAAGAAGACACATGTGTTGCTTGAGCGGTGAGGCAAACGTCAAAGTTCCGAACTTTCAACGAAAGAGCCTCCGTCGCATCATATATAGTCCGCATCCCCTCACGCATATCCGTTCCGCTCTTAACCAAAGAACCGCCTTGGCTCACCAAGAATGTCATCCGATCCCGTTGCCTATATAATTCTTGCTTACAATCAACAATGTTCCGTTCCAACTTAGCAAGGCGATCATCCATACCATTCATCCATGTCCTCATCTCATGACTCACACCCGACCCACCTTGGTCACGGGTAGAGTTCGGACCCAATGCCACGGCTTGAACAACCGTGTCCAAGACCGCCTCAATTTTCTAATCCTGCGCGTCTAAGCGCTCCATGATACTACCAATGAACATATCCAATTTTGACTCAAACCCGGAAAAATCAGCCCCTCCCGACTGTAACCCGACCGACCCACCTTTTGTTAAAAACAACAACTCCGGACCATTAGCATCTAGCTTCATAAACTTCAAGAACGTATCACACATATCGTCTTTTACGGCGACCCCATAATTGTTCACATTAACAACTCCTTTCGACTCTAAAAGCCGTGACAACCACATACCATACGGCAAATCAAGAGTGGAGTAGATTTTGTCTTCGGTCACCGAAAAAGCGGTTTGTGAAATACGAGAAAAGACAAGAGAAGGTAAATTAACCCGGTTTCCTTCCAACCAATGCTTCACGACCAACATCTCATAGCATGCAATTTTGTCCCGTCCTCCCCGACGCGGAATCACGGTATTCCATAAGAAGTTTAACAAAAATTTCAGTTTTGGTGACATACTACCCGCCAACACACAACTCGACAACGACGCCCCAACATCAAAATACTTTTGAACTTCCAACTTAGCCATGTCCGTCAGTTCCTCCCATGACGTACTCGGATTGAGTTTGATTCCATCATCAGGAACCGAAAACAGAGTACAAAAGTCCATCACGGAAATTGAGACTGAACGGCCATTTATGACGGCATTCAACACTCCATCAGTAAAAGAAACGGAAGAAAAGAACTATATTACCTCAACCGGATAAACAGGACCCGAAAACTGAGCCACTGTCTCCCATTCTTGGAAATTCAGAAAATCGGTAAAGAATCCCAAAGCCCTATACTTGTCACACCAAGCCTTCGGATAATAACGACCACCGTGTATTCCATACTGAGCAACCCGGTTCACAAGTTTTCTTTCGTCTTTTGTGAGACGGATTTTATCAAGCCCCGAAGATGTTTCTTGAGGCGAGAAGTCACGGAAAGTCACCCGTGTTGTCTCCTCGGGAACCGTGTCAGTGATTTCGTTTGTAGCTTTTACTTGGAGTCTACCTTTGCCTTTGTTTAACCGTCTTCTTTTCGTACCCTCAAGACCCGCACCGGACTCGGTTTGGTTTGGGTTGGGTGAAGTTTGTGTGGGAGTAGAAGAGGTATTTTTGGGCATGCTAGGCTTGCGAGTTTTTGGATTTGGGTTCTTGGATATTTTTGATCTAGTCGAAGCCATTGAAGAGGGTTGGAGGTTTGGGTAATTTTTTTTTTTTTTTTGTTTTGTTTGTGTATGGGAGCCGTGAGGAAGGAGAAGAGGGTAGTAAAAATTGGTTGAGTATTGAAGTGGTAAAAGTGAATGGTAATTATGATGGTGTAAGAACTTGTGTAAGCTTTTGTACTTGTGCACATGGGTGTGCCGGCCCCAATTGATGTCTTTCCTTTTTTTTTTATTTTTTTTTAATTTGAATTTGGGTAGAAAAAGGAATCTTGGGTAGTTAAGTGTGGGATATGGTAAGGATAGAGTTTGGTAAATAAAAAGATATGGTAAGGTGATTTTATTAGAGAGTTTCGGCTAGTATAGGTTACATGGGTAGAATTTGGCTCAATTTTGGAAAGTGAATAAGATAGGTATTTGGCAAATATGTGGTTCATAATTCAATTTCCATAAAACACTTAATATGCAAGATACTCACGTAAAATATATTATATTAAACACAAATATACTAGCAATGAAATACGCAGACACAGTCATACAATCTCGTCTTATTCTAGCCAGTCACGCAGGTTCACAAAATAAATAAGATGAATTTAATTGCTACCGATTAAACCAATTTCCAACCGCAAAATCTCAAAACGTCTTCTCGCTAACGCCTTTGTTAAGATGTCAGCCCATTGATTGTCAGTACTACAAAATTCGAGTTTAATGTTGCCCTTTTCTACATGGTCACGCAAAAAATGATGTCTAATGTCTATATGCTTAGTACGAGAATGCTGAGCTGGGTTCTTAGAAATAATAATAGCACTCGTATTATCACAGAAAACAGGCATACAACCAACATTAACACCATAATCACATAGTTGTTGCTTTAACCAAAGTAGTTGAGAACATACCATTCCTGCAGCGATATATTCGGCTTCTGCAGTAGATAAGACAACTGAATTTTGCTTCTTTGAGCCCCAAGTAATTATGCAAGGTCCAACAAACGTAGCAAATCCAGAGGTACTTTTTCTATCTAATGAACATCCCGCATAATCTGCGTCTGAATATCCTACTAGATCGAAATTGCACTCAAGTGGATACCACAAATATAAGTTAGATGTACCAATTTAATATCTCAAGATACGTTTAACTGCAATCATATGTGATTCTTTAGGACATGATTGAAATCTAGCGCAGACACATATGTTGAACATAATGTCAGGTCTACTTGCAGTCAAATATAATAAAGAACCAATCATACCTCGATATGTAGTCTCATCTACGGACTTACCATTTTCGTCCAAGGTCAACTTTTTATCAGTTACCATAGGTGTGTCCATTGGATGAGCGTTCTCCATACCAAATTTTCTGATTAGCTCCTTGACATATTTTTGTTGGTGAATCTTTATCCCTTCTTTGGTTTGTTGAATCTGCAGTCCTAGGAAGAATTTCAATTCTCCCATCATGCTCATTTCAAATTCTGAGGTCATTAGATCTGAAAAATACTTGCACAATTTATTGTTAGTAGAACCAAAGATAATATCGTCTACATAAATTTGAGTAACAAGTAAATCAGAACCCTCGGATTTTAAAAATAGGGTTTTGTCGACAGATCCTCTCTTAAAATTGTTTTGTAATAAAAATTTAGATAATCTGTCGTACCAAGCCCTAGGTGCTTGTTTCAAACCATATAAAGCTTTATCGAGTTTAAAAACATGGTTTTGAAACTTGCTATTTAAAAATCCAGGAGGTTGTTCAACAAAAACCTCTTCTTCCAAATAACCGTTAAGAAATGCAGTCTTAACGTCCATTTGGAACAGTTTCATTCCTTTATGAGCTGCGAAGGCGATGAGCAAGCGAATAGCTTCAAGTCTTGCTACAGGAGCGAATGTCTCGTCATAATCAATCCCTTCTTGTTGATTATAACCTTGAACGACCATTCGAGCCTTGTTACGAACTATAACTCCTGAATCATCCAATTTATTTCTTAATACCCATCGAGTACCAATCACAGTTCGATTAGGAGGTCGTGGCACAAGGTGCCATACTTTATTGCGTTCGAACTGTTGAAGCTCCTCTTGCATTGCTACAATCCAGTCGGATTTTGCAAGTGCTTCCTTGATGTTGGTAGGCTCTATGGTGGACAGAAACGAGTAGAATGAACAGAAGTTATTTAATGTTCTCCTCGTTTGAACTCCTTTATTCAAACTTCCTAGGATCGAATCCATAGGGTGAGAACTCTTATATTTCCATTTCTTAGAGTTTCTAGGCTCATCATCATCTGATGAACTATCACTTTCCTCAAATGATTCAGAATCAAGATTGGTTCCCCCTGAGTTGGACTCTGGGGTTATAGCTGAAGTTGGTACAACTTCAGTTACACCATCTTGGTTCTGGTTCAAAGTTATAGCATCATCAGCTATAACTTCAGTTTCCTTTTCCTTGTTTTGAGAAGAGACATTCGTATCATCAACAATTGTCTCAGTTCTCTGTTCAAGGTCATTTGCGGATTTATCAAGTTCATCATTGATTCCTTCAATAACTTCTTCATTATTAACTGGCTCGTCTTCCCTTGAAAGGCGAAAGTCTGGATCATTCATGTCTTCTTCTTCATTCTGTTCAACTTGTTCAGGCACATTATCTTCATCAAATACAACATGAACACTTTCTTCTATGCACAACGTTCTTTTGTTAAAAACTTTAAAAGCTTTACTATGATTAGAATAGCCAACAAACACAGCTTCGTCACTTCGTGGATCAAATTTGCTCAAATTACTTTTTCCATTATTATGGACAAAACACTTACTCCCGAAGCAACGAAGGTGAGCTATATTGGGTTTTCTCCCTCTTAAAAGTTCATAGGGAGTCTTTTTGAGAATAGGTCTAATCATAGCTCTATTGTGCACATAACATGCAGTACTTATGGCTTCTGCCCAAAAGCTCTTAGGAAGGCCACTACACAAAAGCATAGTGCGGGCCATGTCCTCTAATGTTCTATTCATACGTTCCACGACACCATTTTGTTGTGGGGTTCGTGGTGCAGAAAAGTTATGTCCTACACCATTCTCCCTACAATATTCTATAAAAGCTTGATTATCAAATTCAGTGCCATGATCCGTACGAATGGAAACTAACTTTTTATCATACTTGTTTTGGGCGTGCTTCATTAGTACTACAAACTCATCGAAAGTTTCATCTTTAGTAAATAGAAAGATAGGCCATACATGAAAGTCCATAGACCTTAATTAGACTCCTCTAATTATTTACTAAATTACATATTAATTTAGTTTATAATGATCTATGTAACATGCATGCAAATATAAAGACATTTATATAAGAGAAGAAATTTCCTCACATTGATATGGAAAATATGAGGGCACAACAAAAACTCCTTCTTGTTGTTCTTGAGCTATAAATATGGATGAACACAAATTATCTCCAAAGTAGAAGATCTCCTCTAAGTTGCACCAAGATTAACCCAAATAATCTACTCTTATTATTAACTAGATAATAAGATAGATATTATACTACTAATATTATGACTATATTACTACACTAGTAATACTTAGTAAATATTAGTATTTGAAGAGTTTTTAGTGAGAGGAAGAATTTTAGAAAGAAGTATGACAATTGAACAAAATCAAGTAAGTAATGAAATGAACAACTTTTGTTCATTCTTAAGGCCATAAGGCCGGATCATCTAGTCCTTAAAAGGACTCTTATTTTGTTTGATTTGTTCACATGCATTTGAGTGGAGTGTTGTAGAAAATATGATGATTGTTTTATACTTGTTATGTCACTTTCAAAAAGTAACTAAAGAGTAAAAATAAGAACAAAATCATCACCATGTAACTACTACCAAACCGGTCCATTATGGCCTAGTTTGGTCCATTTTGATTTTTGATATTTGTCTCACAAATACTTATTGATCATATGGTTAATTATCTTGTATAATTAAGTGTTAATTTGATCATATAACAATTATATGACTCAATTAAATAAATAATATGTACTTAACATTTTAAGTAATATTTTACCATTATATCAATATATAATGGGTCCCACAATGCTTAGTTAATTTATTTTACAACTCCTTGTAAATATAATTAACTAATTACCTCTATCTCAAAACCTCAACTAATTTAGTAATTTAACGATTAATTACTAAGTTAAATCTTATTTAATCGTATTAAAATAAGATATAAATTTATTAGTCAATTATCGCATAATTGAAAAATAAGTTTAATCGAATTTGAGTTCTTAACTCAATTTCTAAATAATTAACTCTCGTACATATCGAATATATGTAATGTACTAATTAACTGTATCGTATACAAATAATTAGTTACTATTTGGATTTCATCCTTTAGGTGTGACCGAAAGGGATCAGTTGATCACCGCCGTCAAACGACAATAACGTCAAACTCTAGTCAGCCAACCGTTATTGATTTACGTTAATCAACTGACTAATCATATATATAGTCAATAAATATCCCAATTATATTCCATAATAAGATTTATTATGTGGCGCACTATTGTGGAGGACACCTACTCCAACAATCTCCCACTTGTCTGACACAAGTGTGCGTCACCGATTCTCTTGTCTCTTTATCACATCTCCCACTCAACGCAAGGTGTCTTTCAGGTCGCACTTGCGATTGACAATATCTAGAGTGGTTTTCTCGATAGGGAGAGTAACTGTCTGACCGGAAAATCTACCATAGATCTCTTTCCGAGCGTGGCCACGCATTTACAGTAACTACTCCTCGAGTGGCCTAAAGATGTTTTTACCCAACGTGGGTGGACAATTCCTGTTGATCCATCTACTCTGTATGATGCAGATCACCATGATCCAGAAGAAGTCCATCGGCCTCCTTTTACGGCACGACCTAGAACATCAACCAAAACCAATCGGAAACTGCACCGACTCAGATAGACGGTCGCCAGTCAAAAGAATCGACTTATAGGAATAAGATAGAAGACCCTGCCACGACCAGGCATCAAATAATTGATTTAAGGGTCTCTACAATGTCACTGTCCGACAGAGTGTCATACAGTCTGTCTATGTAAACGACCAGTCATCTCCATGACCCCATGGTGCTGAACCAACCATCGATCGACTTACAATCTAGTCATTTCGAGACGTCACCTCATTGAGTGACTAGGGACAAAATACTAAGTTCGTCCTGTTCACTTGAATTGGGTTCAACCTTTCTTTCAACCAATTCGGATAAACAAAGTATTAAAATTTAGTCAAACTAAATAAAGGAGTTTTTAATGAAACTCTAACAATGAATGCGATTATCAAATATTTGGAAAAATTGATACGCTATCAATAATTTCATATCTTATAATCTTTAGCAATTCAGGTACATTTTTCAATCCCCATTGAACTGACATGACTATCATGTTCAGCCTGCAAAATGCATGCAAAAAGCATGGCTAATGGATTAGAATTACTTGCATCTTTCCCATCGTTCTGATTGCTATTTCTCTTTGTCTACGTAATCTCATATTATATAAAACTTTCTGAGTACGTGTCTAGGTTTGAATCTAGACTTAGGACTCTTGGCCTAAAGGTAGCTCCCACTGTTTTACCAGTATAATGGGATAGGATATACAGCTATATGAACTATTTCTAGTCCCTCCAATACTGTCGAATCCAAGCTACTTTCATATGCCTCATCATATGACGCAATGTACTCCATTTCCGTTGTTAAATCCGCAATGATAAACTGCCTGGAACACTTCCAGCGGATACATGACATTTATATTTTAAAATGTCACTCCTACTTGGAACTTTTCCAATAGTCTTTTCTGCTTGGAACTCTTCCAACAGATAAATCTTCTATAAAACACAGCCATCTCTGTGATTTCAAATCACTTTGATCAGTTTGGAAACTGAAGTCTGTGTAGCCCTTACATGCAACTCATTTTAAACTCCAAACACATGGAACATATCTTTTAGTCCTTCGCAAGTACTAAGGATGTTCTTTATGGCTATTAAGTGACTCTCACTTGGATTTGATTGCAAATGATTCGTCATACTCAAAGCATACGAAATGTCGGATTGAGTATACATCACAGCGTATATAATTGACCCCGCAGCGGAAGCAAAAAGAATCAATTATGATGTGTTCAACTTCCTTGAACTAGTCAAAGATCTTATCAATATAAGAATTTTGACTCAATGCTAATATCCTTTTAGATTTATCTCCATAAATCCAGATCTCTAAAAGATGTATTCTACTTCTCCAAAATCTTTCATCATCTAAAATGATCAATATGTCTCCACATATAAGACTGATGCACACCACATTACTCCCACTAAACTTCATGTATAAACATAATTCCTCGAGATATCGAGAAATATTTTGTGACATGATTGACACACTAATTCCAACTCTTTCGTGCTTACTTAAGACATCCTCTTAAGCTTGCAAATTAACTTAGGATAGTTAGGGTCTACGAACCCACAGGTGAATATAAAATATACTACCTCTTCTAGAATCGTATTCGAGAAGGTGGTTCTTGAGGTCCAATTGACATCATACTATTATGATATACTGTAATCGCTAAGTATATTCGAATGGATCAAGGAATTAAGGTTGGTGCAATACTCTTTGCCTACCAAGTTATCTTTGAAACATTTTAATGTTCATCCATGCAAATTTCGATCTTAAACATCAATTTACATTGAAGAGGTCGTACTTCTTCAAGTAAAATTTACCAGGTCACATACCTGACCATCATGCATGGAGTCCATTACGAATCGTATGACTCTAAGCCATATCAAGAAGGTGGGATTAAAAACAATCTTTTATAAGTCGCATTTTAGAATTCATCACTATAAAGGAGCGATAAAATTCCACCTGACCTCCTAGGGTCCGAAGAAACAACTACTGAACAAGCAATGAGGAATACTTTTTCCGAACCATATGCTCAGTTTGTGGCTCTTGAAACATTTTCTCCCACTCTGTCTTATCAAGAAATAATCGTATTTTTTATTGAAAGACAGCATCACGAGTCACAAACGCTTTGTTTTCGTGGTCAATGTGGGATTATTGAGCACTTGTTTCATTCAAATAACTTATAAATTAGGTACGCTACCTACCCATATCGTATATGGAATGAAATCAGACTGTTTTAAATGTGTTTTAATATGGTGGAAAAAGAAATAGCAGACAAAAAATATTAAGATCCCAAGGTTAGTCAAATGGCTCATTTTGACTTGATAAAGACAAAACCATATCGTATAAGGTTCTGTTTCTCTATTCAACAACACCTTATCTAATAATGTGTTTTTAGAGAAGTTAACTTGTGAAATCATTTCACAATACTTTTGGTGAAAATTGTAAAGTCAATACTAGATATTTTGGTTAATTTAGTCGTAAAGTCATTGATTCTAATGCTCTAGTTGTTTAACTACTTCTCAGAGAAGCTCATTTGAACTTTTCAAAGATTTATCTAAGCCCTGATACGTAGAATCAAACATTATATCTACTTAAATCGTCGGTAAATCAAGTGAAGTAATCATTACCATCTCTGGTGGTGTTTGTTATTGGACCATACGTATTCTTATGTAATGGGGCCAATAATTTACTAGTTCGATTTCCTTTTCAACAAAAGGGCACGAATCATCTTGCCTTGAATACAAGATTCGCACGAACCATAAGATTCCAAATCAGATGGTTTTGGGATAGTTGTCAATACTAGCCTTTTAATGTGCTACACAATCCAGAATTAAGATTAGATAAGGGTCACCAATTTTGAGCCTTTACAATCTATATGACAAGTAATTACTAGTTTAGGTCAAGAATATAATTACCTTTGATTGGTATGGGATAACCATTGACCAAGTATAGGCATAAAAAGATACAACGTTTGTTCTATTCAAAAAAATGAAATAGTTGTGTCGTACACAAAAGTGGATACTATATTCTTTATTTAGAGGTTATGTACATAATAACGTTTATTAAAGTATACCTCTAAATCCAAAACTAGATTGATCACATTATAACTTTTATATGTCTCTATAGAAATAAAACTACAATAGTTATATTTCCCTTGTAGGTCGACATTTAATTATGGTTAGTCGTCACACGAATCATTATTATATGCATTGAATACATTGATGAAAACCATAATAGGTATCTAATACCCAAAAATTGCATTTAGCAAAATAAATGTCGATCATATAGATATTATGGATGAAAAATTACACCCTATTTCTAACTCTTTAGAAAACTTTGGGAAGATTCTTTTCTTGTGTCGTATACTGTAAAATAGAATCGTAAAAAGTTGGGTTCGACACCTTGCTTGGGTTTTGACTTTACTATTCAAAATAGTCTTGCCTTTATCCCTTGCCTTGTGTCAAAGTCGAGCCAACCTACTCTTGAACCTTGTCTTAACAATTTAAGAATATAAACATCATTCTTAGTGCTCCCACTCACTTTCATGAATCTCTACTTTAGACAAGTATATTAGAATTATTGTGAAGACTATTCTTCATTTCATTCATGGTTTTACCTTCAAAAGGATAAACATTTCATGATGTGACTACGGTATTTGGTTATTCACGATTTTAAATAAATCAATTAACCTAGTCGTCACAACTGATTTGGCCTCTTTTGAGGTAAGCCTCGATAAGGAGTATAATGACGACATACCAAAATACAAATATTTTCTTTGGAGCAAAATTTGATGTACCATTGTTATAAGAAGGCGTCACAAAATATTCAAAAAACGCTTTTGACTAAGTGTGACTTATTCATTTACTCTTCATAAGAGACATTTGCAATGGTGAATATGAGGATCAAAAGATACAATTCATTTTGTCTTTAGCTATGGTGGTATAAACGGAGATTGCAATCAAAATGCTACCGTATAAAATAATGGAAACCTTTTCCACGATTGAACGGATTTTTTTAAGTTCATAGAAGAATAAATAATTGTCATTGCGCGAATAAAAATAAATATCAACGGAAAATAAACATTCATTGCTTATAATTCACTTGTAAAAACAATTTTAAACAAGTCACTCATATAATGACCCCTCACGAAATTATATAAGTGATTCCAAGACCCATCTTTAGACAAAAATAGTCATCGCATGCTACCTTTATCTAAAAATGGTAAGTCAATACTTGACTAATTCTACACTTAGAACTCTTGGTTGACGGATTTCGACTAAATCCATCTCCTAGTCCCAAGATAACGCTTATCTCGTTGAGTCCATTCCAATTTTGGCTTGTGATCGCATCACCCTACTTACCCGAGGTAAAAAGGGACCCACGAGCGTGGTAGCCCTAATGAACACGGGGTTCATAGGTGCTTCAATTGGTAAGGCTAAATCTCAATTTTTTTAAGTTATGTGAGAGGTCTTGTCAATTTTGTTATTAATTCCCTATAAGCGAACTAAGTCGGTGAATTGTGAATAACGTTGAATTGACAATCGAGAAATAAAATTGCATGTGTGACGATTTTGGCATGAGCAAAAAATAAAGCAAGCAACCAAGCAACAATAAAATCCTAGTATGGCCACCTAGCTAATCAAAATTAACTAGATAGTTACAAATTCGAAAACCAACTCCTTGGTCCCTTGCCTCTTCACTTGGAACATCTTCCAAAATGGCACCGTCTTGAGGAAGCCACCGGTCTTCATAAAAATAATTACAAATGTACAAATATACAAATTCCTATTATACATTGATACTATAAAATAAAATTATTAAATTATACAAACCGGCGATACGAGATCGCAATAAAATTACAACCAAAACGTTATTCCCTTACATTACGGGTAATAACGATAAAAAACACTAGGGGCCATCATAATAGAGATACAAAATTGCATCATAAATTATAAGAAATGACATTCATTCATTCAAACATAAATAAAATAAATTGCTGCAAAATTCATGCCAAAATCGTCCTAAGTTCAATTCATGCTCATGGTAGCTCGATTTCTTCCGGGATTCATTGATTTTTAACCATTAAAAATCAATATCAAAATTTAAATCGCATTTAAATTCAAACTAATTAACTAACCTGTTTTAGAACTCAAAATTAGTCACTACTAATTTTGTTGGTCATTAATTAAATCGATTTGATTTCATTTGCTAAATATTACGGTTTAATCATAACAATTATGAAATAAAACCAAAATAAAATTAAACATCATAAAATTTGAAATCAAAAATTTTGTACATTCTGGAACAATTCCAGGAACTATAAAAAATAAAAAATATTTGCTCAAAAAATTTAAATTAATTTTATGAACAAATAGCTTTGTATTTAATGGTTTTATCAAATAAAAACATTAGATATAGTAAAACAGTGAAACAAATTATGTGAAATTTCACCAAAGGTGATCAACATCAGAAATGTTAAAATGAAAAAAAAAATTTTCAAAGACCAGCAATGGACGTTTTTAAAGTTTTGACATTATATCTCATATTATCGACTTTATATCGTTATAAAAATCCATATAAACATGCATACATAAGTAAAAGTCACGAAATTTTACATACAATATGTAATAAATGCATGTGATATCATATTAAAATTTCATGGCCAGAATCAACATGAAACTAGTTTTAGTTAACTTTTAACTCATAAAATGCATGTTAACTCGGTTTAAACGCCAAAAATCAAAATAAATAGCAAATTAATCCCTAAAATCACGAAATTTAACCACAAACATTTTGAGGTCAGTAGGTATACATGCACCAAAATTTTCGTCAGAATCATATTTTAACTCAAAATCTTTGATTTATTAGTTATCTTATAACTTTAATAAAAATGTCCAAAATGAACATGCATGCTACAAGCTAGCTCTGATACCAATTGAAAGTCCATAGACCTTAATTAGACTCCTCTAATTAATTACCAAATTACTTTTTAATTTAGTTTATAATGATCTATGTAACATGCATGCAAATATAAAGACATTTATATAAAAGAAGAAATTTCCTCACATTGATAGGGAAATTATATGGGCACAACAAGAACTCCTTCTTGTTGTTCTTGAGCTATAAATATGGATGAACACATGAAATCTCCAAACTAGAAGACCTCCTTCAAGTTGCACCAAGATTAACCCAAATAATCTCCCCTTATTATTAACTAGATAATAAGATAGATATAATACTACTAATATTATGACTATATTACTACACTAGTAATACTTAGTAAATATTAGTATATGAGAGTTTTAGTGAGAAGAAGAGGTTTTAGAGAGAAGTTAAACAAATTGAACAAAAATCAAGTTATGAAAAATGAACAACCAATGTTCATTGTCTAGCCACTTTGGCCGGATGTTTTAAGTCCCTAAAAGGACTCTTATTTTTGTTTTATTTGTTCACATGCATTTGAGTGGAGTGTTGTAGTATATATGATGATTATTCTTACTTGTAATGTCACTTTCATAAGTAACTAAATAGTAAAAACAAGAACTAAAATCATCACCTTTGAACTACAACCAAAACCGGTCCATTATGGCATAGTTTGGTCCATTTTGATTTTTGATATTTGTCTCACAAATACTTATTGATCATATGGTTAATTATCTTGTATAATTAAGTGTTAATTTGATCATATAACAATTATATGACTCAATTAAATAAATAATATGTACTTAACATTTTAAGTAATATTTTACCATTATATCAATATATAATGGGTCCCACAATGCTTAGTTAATTTATTTTACAACTCCTTGTAAATATAATTAACTAATTACCTCTATCTCAAAACTCAACTAATTTAGTAATTTAACGATTAATTACTAAGTTAAATCTTATTTAATCGTATTAAAATAAGATATAAATTTATTAGTCAATTATCGCATAATTGAAAAATAAGTTTAATCGAATTTGAGTTCTTAACTCAATTTCTAACAATTAACTCTCGTACATATCGAATATATGTAATGTACTAATTAACTGTATCGTATACAAATAATTAGTTACTATTTGGATTTCATCCTTTAGGTGTGACCGAAAGGGATCAGTTGATCACCGCCGTCAAACGACAATAACGTCAAACTCTAGTTAGCCAACCGTTATTGATTTACGTTAATCAACTGACTAATCATATATATAGTCAATAATTATCCCAATTATATTCCATAATAAGATTTATTATGTGGCGCACTATTGTGGAGGACACCTACTCCAACACTAGATAATTATGTTTTGTTGCGTGGATTGTGTTTTGACTCACGAGGATGAGAAAGTTCATTGTAAATTTAGGATAATGAGTTTGAAGTAAATTGAATCAAGGATTTTCATGGTAAGTCTCCTTTACCTTGTGGTTGTTAGCGATCATGTTTCCCTAGATAAATATTTTGTTGGTGGTTTCTAGTAAGAGTTTTGATGAATCTAAGAAGATTAGAGTACGTAATGAATCCTACATATGGGTTGTTAGTTGTGGAGTCTACCGTGCCGATGGACTTTAGTGGATACTAAATGGATCTGAATAATTAGGTTATAGGCTTGAAATCTCGTGATTATGGAATATTTTTGTAGGATTTCTGATGATTGAAAATGATGAGTTGCAAATTGGGTAAATTGCATTCTCTTGAGGACTAGCTTATTAGTAGAGTTAGTGATGTCGAATTCTTGTAGATTTTCCTGCCGTCTTCATCGTGATCTTCCTATCCCTAAGAGTTCGATTTGTTTCGTTTTTGCGTGTTTTGTATATATTTTCTTACCCTGAATTGTGTGTGAAATGTGCGAGTCGCTCTATGTACGTGTAATGTCGTGTTATTTTGAGTTTATCTTTGAGAAAATCTTCGAATTTCCATAGTGTATTTCTAATTTAACTTTTCAAAGAAATCTTAAGATGGACTTTGTATCCTCTTTTTGGAGAAAATACATTTCTTTTGCTTTTATATTTGGATTTTGTGTTTGGTTGGATGTTTGGACTTGTTATTGGAGACGTCTGGTAACTAGTCCTTCACTTACTAACACTTGTTTGATTTTCGATTTCACTATTTCGACTTTGATTTGATCTGGATAATTAGAGTTCTCGTTCGCGACGGGCACTCTTGAGATCCGTAAGTAAAGTTTCACACTTATGAAAATTCTCCTTAAACCGTTTTCGAAAAGAACCTCGTTTCATAAATGTTTCCCTTGTAAAAGCTTTCTTGTTAATTTTTTAAAACCGATTCTTGTCTTTGATACTTTTGTTTTCTACTCTCAAGTTTCGAGGACGAAACTTTTTAAAAGGTGGGGTGATTATAACACCCGCAAATGTACCCTATTTTTATAGTAAAAATATTTTACGGATACTTTTCAGCGAAATTTAGTTTTACTTTAGAATTAAATTTTCCGTGTCGAATTTAGAATTTCCGGGTTCGTATTTGGATTTTACGCGAGATTTCAAGTGAAGTACGTCTTAAGACGTCTTTGACTTTTCTTGACTTTTTTTCCACTTACTCTTCATATACTCCCTCATAACCTAATCTTCCTTACAACTCAAACTTCTTCTTCCTCATACAAACCACCAAAACCTAGCCTCCATATTTGCTCAAGTCTTAGTATCGATCCTACGCCTTCATTTCTTGCTCAAATTCACCAAGGTTCGTCTTATTTCTTCCCTCTCATCTTCCTCTATCCGTATTGGTAATAAAATTACCGTCTTTCTCGCTTTTCAATTTATCCGTCTTTCTCAAAGGTGAATTATATTCATCTTTTGTCGTCTTTGTTTAGGTGGAGACTTTCTAGACCCCGACAAAGTTTACTATCTAGTGGAGGAAGGTTTAGAAATCGTTTAAAGACGCATAAAGGTAACGGTGAAGGGTTACTCGATATCATTTACGTGTTTTACGTGTTTTCTATGTTAGGAATCGTATTTAGAATATGACTAGTAAGCTTAGAAATTGTGTTGATGATGATACATGTTGTTTGTTGAGAATTAATATGAGAATTGATGATTTATGATAATAGTTGATGATGGTTGAGTTTAGAACAAAATGGAGATGTCTTGACCCAAGTCACGGTCGTGAAACTCATGTCACGAGCGTGAAATGAGTGGCTGACCAAATACGATTGCGTAACAGACAGTTTTACGAGCGTGACATACCAGTTACGGTCGTGACGACTGCAGTTTCACTACACTGACCCCTTTTCGTAAAATGATCATATCCCCTTCGTTACTTGCTTGTTTTGGGCTTGTGACCTACCGTTGGAACCGTAAGAGGATAAGCTATCACCTCCACGTAGAACTTCTGCATTTGTATGTCTAGAACTCTAGTTATGACCGTTTGAAGTGGACCTTGTTTTAGTTAGTTTCCAAACTTGTTGTTTTGAGATAAGATCTATGTTTCCTATTTATTATGCTTCTTAAATTTGGTCTAATACTTATGTATCATGTATTGATTCATGTTTATCATAGTTACATTTATATAATGCCCTATTCTCATGCTTGGTGACGGTTTTTCATATATCCCACTTTGAGTCGTTTTTACAAATGTTACGGTTTAAGCACTATTTTGTTATGTGCTTTGTACTCTCATTCCCTTGGCTACCTCCATGTTCGTAAGGCTGGAATGTCGGAACGGGGATGTATCCTACTGCTTAGTTTCATGTGTAGTGGGCATACGACGACGTTATTGGGAGGCGAACGCTTTGCGTTGATCGACCCGGCCGTCAAATGTTGTGTACTTGCGAGGTGGTGTTATTTGCATGTAGCGTATCGCTTGTTATGAGGCTTGTGCTCTTTTCCGCCTCTTTCATGAATGTCGACCGAATTTGGGGTACTCGGCGTCTATGATTGACCGAGTCTTGGATGCGAAATGTTTATCGCATGTCGAATCGGAAAACGTTATTCCGAGAGTCTGGCCAGGTTTAGACTAGGACCGTATTATTATCGTCGTCCTACCGGAGGAAATTAGTCCACATATACGAAATGTAATCGTGTATGCGTTCAGGGAAATGCTTATCTCGTGGATGCCTTTTAATCATACTTGCCATGTACACGGTGCTAGTGCGTTTCATTTACCGTGAGAGATGTCATCAATATATTGGTATGTTTGGATGAATGATTATATGATTGATCATTGAATGACTTGGCATGGTTTGTTTGTCGAGTCTCAATCTTATCAAACTTATACCGCTAACGGTGAGATGTACGCCCTAGTCAGCGTATTCGGTTGCCTAAGAGTGTTTTCCCTGTGTCTATCAATAGCATGATGGTTACGGATTGTACTTCTTATGCTTTTATCATTATATATTGAATTGCCTATCTATCCTTATCGTATTTCACATGTATATCTATATATGCATGCTTCTACTTTTGTATTTCCTTCTATGTACGTTTAATGTGATATGGCTGAGAGAACCCGGAGTTACTCCCCACTGACTGTGGCGTTCATGTTTTTCATGGATGAACAGGTTGCTTGATTTGGATGGCTTTTTACTTGTGGTATTTTGGGTTCGAGTATGAGCTAGCGGGCGTTGTCCCTAGATGAATCACCTCTACACGTTATTTAGCTAGTTTGCTAATTACTTTGACATAGATAACATTTTGAGAGACTACGTCTCTTGTAGTATTTTATATTTGGTTTGTAATTATTGACATTCCTCGTATTTCTATCTTGCATGTAAAAAGTTTTAAAAACACCGTATTTTCCGCTTTATAATTCACATGCTTGTTATGTTTTATTTCCGCATTCGCGAGGGTTGTCACTGTTGGTATCAGAGCTTAAACGCTCCCGACGCACACACGTGAATTCTAAACTTAAATTACTTGGCCTTGAAATAATAAATGAGAGATGGGTAGACTTAAGGACCTAAGGTGGTAGTCTTTGGTGTACTTGATGTTTGTTAGGTTCTAACTTGTTTTTTGATTGTGTTGAGTGATGTTATGTTTGTTTGTATCTACCGTCTTGAGGTGGATCATGTGTTACCTAGAAGAAGTATCCTCTACCGAAGATTGAAGATTGACAAGCCTAATTGAAGTGTATTTCTTCCTCATCGATGATTTCTCTCGTCCTTAATGTATCATGCGTGCTCTCTTCCTTCTATCTAGGTGCTTCTTTCTCTTCCAACTTGGTTACCTCTTGGAAATTACTCTTGATAGCTTCCTCCATCTTACCATTAGTACCCTCAACTTCCTCATGTAACATTTTTATGGATGTCATACCCATTTGTTTGTGGTATATTATACTTGGTCGGAAGAACTTTGAACTTTGTGGAATATTAGTGTTGGTTAGAATGAATTTGTGATTTGAGGAGAATGATGTAGGTCTAAATTCACCCTATAGTGGTGATTGGTTGTATATCTGAGAAATGGTGGTAAGATAAGTTCGATGATTTTAATGCTTAATGCTTGCCATGAACCATGTGTGAATAGTTCATGGTATTCGATGGTGTAAGGTTGAATGAGTTGGCTATGACTTCTTAACTCATTAGTAATTTAGTCTTTTGGACTTAGAAGTTTAGTATTGTTTTGAAGACCATGCTTATGATAGGTCTAATTGGTGTAAATAAGAATCTTTGAATGATATCTTGAGGTGCAAAAAAATTTGGAGGTTAAGTGACGTCTTGTGGTTTCCTATTGTGTGTTTATGAGTATAGGCTTGGTGGAAAAGCATTTGGCTATAGTTCTTGGATTTAAAGATATGATCTTATCTTATGGTATCGGAGACTCGTTTGAAGTAGTAAGGTTTCGTTGTAAGTTGAACCATATTACTTGAGGATTATAAATATGAGCGAGATTCGATGATGTGAACTATGATGGAAATACCTTGGGACGTTAATGATGATGTTTGACTTGATGTTGTACTTTAATAATAATGAACTCGTGGGCTATGTGACTTGAAAATGACCGAGTATAAGGGAGTATTTGTTAGTCCTTCAGTTAAAGAAACCTTTGAGGTTGTGTTGAATATTTGAGCTAAAGGAATGTTACTATGCTTGAGTTGCAATTCCGCATTTGGGAATCCGTGTGATATGAAAGGATGGATGAATTGGGTTGTAATCGAGTTGTTAAATCTAGGTGTACCTTACTTTGATAATTTGTGGTACGAGGGTCCCTTGTAAGAGACCTTTGTTATTGGAATGAGTTGCTTTGCTATCACCCTAAGTCAGAAAAGAGAAATTTTGTGGATTAAACCTTAAACCTTTACTCGTGCCATTATCCCTTTTCATTTCCATTCTTGAATGTTTTTGTCAAGATTGATCTTTAAGAAATCGCTTGCTCGTACCTTTTTCTTACTCGGATATCTTCATACCTCTACTATCTTCTTTGTCTCTTGCTTATGACTTCGTTATTTTCAAGCGTTCCTCTCTTGTAATCTCGTGCCTGATTATTTTCGTGTTCTCCTTGACATTCCTTATCGTTTCCTATCTCGTTGCTCCTGCATCTTTTCTCTAATGGATTGCGTATTCCATTTGTAAGGCTCAGAGAATAAGTGTAATGTATTTTGGAATTCTTAGGTTAGAATGTGACACCCTCAAATTTGCGGAAAGAAAAAAAATAATTTAAATACATAACGAAGGGTGTCATAAATAAAAAGGTTCGTTACAAAAGAAAATTAATATTATACATAAGAATTATACAAGACGGGAGACATATCTCCCGTATAAATACGGAAATAGAAGAGTGTATAATAATATACAATCTAAGAACCGAATATAGGTCCAGGTAAATACTTCGCTCGCTAGCTCGTCAATGTACCCAATGTATGCATCACAAACCTGCCAACCGCATTAAATATAAACACGGAAGCCACAGTCGTGGGAAGTAACTCCGAGTTCTCCCAGCCACGAAATGTCGAGTTTAATTAAACATGAATAACATAAAAGCAATGTATATGGAAAATACAAAATCTTAACATATATGATATGCTTTTCATGTTATGAAACAATTAACTAACATATAACCTAGCATATGAAAGCTATCATGTGAATCCGATAATAAACTATAACACGAGGTAGGGAAGGTGGTATGCTAGCTCAGAGGTTCCTCTTTGAAACATGGCCGTGATACACTCAAACCCTAATCAACACGTAATCATGTGAATCAGTTAACAACCGGTAATCCAAACTCTATCAACTTTAGCCGGCTTGCATCTCACCTTCTAAGATTCATAGAATCATCAAACATGAAAGACCAATACTTCTACAAACAGGCATAAGTTCTTAGCACGGCCCATAGTCGACTGTAACTCGAGTCTAACCAACTAGTAGGATATACTTAAATATTTAGGCTCAGCGGTCACTCCAGTAACATGGCCCAAATACCAAGCACACCTCTAGGCTCAGCGGTTACACTAATAACATGGCCCAGATCCAAAGCACATATCTTAGCTCAGAGGTTCCTCTCAGAAACATGTCCAAGATACGACTCAACCCTAAACCTAGACTGCGCAGACCCAGAGAAATGCGAAGATCCATCGCATCCAAGACCCATGATACAATCACATGAGTACACCCTACGAAGATCCATCAAAGGGGTTGGCTAGTACTTAAACTGGCTCCATTTCCCAAAGTGGAAACAATGGCAGCCATACCCCGACTTGGATATAAACCCACCAAGCCGGGACACAGAAGCTATCAAGCGGCAAACTCCATATGCTCGTTAAAGATAGTACGGGCCTATCAATGTCATGTTCCAAGATACTCATTTAGAATTAGAATGGTCAAGACGCCATATACTCATAATTCTCTATGGGTACTTAGTCAACACGACACCAACCATATAATCAAACAGTCACGGGAAAACTTCCTATCATGTGACTAATTGCATACAAATCATATTCAAATATCATATCGCCTCATATCTACTAAGGCTTATTCATTCATTCATTAAAATAAAATCTTACCTGAAGACAAATCCCCGACCCGAGTCCCGCGACGGGTCATCAGTCAAAACGGGGCTGACTAGATCTTAGTTTGACCAAACCCGTTTGGCCAAACCGGCTAGAAACAGAGTCTTAGCCATCGAGGCTTGAACATAACAATATCACATTCATTTCATGTTATTTCATTCTATTTCTAACATGTGAATTATTAAATCATACGAAAACCCGTTTAACTTAACGGATATCAATTTAAACTACCATCTCGTATTATAATTTCTAACATGTGAGAAATAGTAATTTTATGAAAAAACCTTTTTAATTAAATATTTTACTTATTAATATTTCTCACTTGCTAATTATTACAAAACGCGATAAAAATAACGATACTCAAAAACCGTCACAAGTCCCAAGGTGGGACCCACGGCTGATTTTGGGCCGAGACACACATGGGCCTGAACTGGGCCCCACGGGCTGGTTTGGCTAAGTTGGGCTATTTTGATTAAAATTTCTAAAACCGTTTCCTAATATTTCCCGCATGCTTAACATAATTAAAACCCTCAAAACAACACATAACCAATCAAACCGCGACACAACCGCAAATACCAAACCCCGGACCCACCATGGACCAACCCAGACCGGGTCTGAACCGGCCTGGACCGGTTGGTTTGGTCCGGTTCACAGCCCTTTCCCACGGTTCACACAACCACACTTCCAAATTAATTCTAACATGTTTTTAATTAACAACATCCATTTTTAAACATCCAAAACAACCATCAATCATACAAAAATCATGATTATGAAGAAACCATAAAAATTTGTCAAGAACACTAACATGTTTATAAATTCATACACATAATAAAATTAACAACTTATCATGTTACTAGTTAAAAATCATAAATACCATAAACATGAACAAAACTAAAGATGAACCAAAAACTAAAGAAAACAAAAGCTAAAGGCTATGTTACTAACTAAAATCATAAAAACCATAACATGAACAAAAACTAAAGGCGAACCAAAAACTAAAGAAAACAAAAGCTATGTAACATATATTCGTCGAGTAACTCGGAACGTACCTTATCTAAAAATCAATCTAGCACCAAAATAAGAAGGTATAACTAAGAAAACCCGTCTTCTATCTTCCCCTAATCTATGACGAGGCTCCAAACTCGTCCCTTCAAATCTTCCCCTATAAGAAATGACAGGAAAAACCAATTATTAGAATAAAATAGATTTTCCATAATTAAAGTGTTAACAACGATTTTGTCGGAATTGGAAATAAAACGTACTTGAAGATGGAGAGCGAAGAGGAGATTCTAGAAATATAAGTTAGGACGGATTTAATTAAGAAATTAAGGTTTTATGATGATTTTGCTCAAGAACGACGAAGAACAAATGAAGAACGACGAAGAACGAATGAAGAACGATGAAGAACGATTAATTAGATCTTAATTTGATTGATTGTAAAATGAAAAGTTGTTGGTGAGTAATGAAAAGAAAGAAAATATCAAGGCTTAAGCGGGGAAAAAGAGACGTGTGAAATGGAGAGGAATCGGGTCTGTTTTTACGCGATTTGCGGAGTTTAAGTTGACAGACCGATAAAGTTACAAATATCTTAGATATTTTTATTAGTTTAATCATATTAATTAAAAGATCTAATATGAGTGGAAAAAAAGTGACATGGGGCGTATGACTCATGTCAAGTCGGGTTTCGTGACTTAAGTTGACCCGGGAATAGTTAAATGACGTTTGGGGTTAAATCATAAAAGTTATTCTTTAATTCCGAATAAATTCAAAATAATTATATTAAATTATCATAAATTCAAATAAATCTTAATAAAAATAAATTAAATTTATTATTTTTCAAATATAATTTCGGTCTTTAAAATTACGAGGCGAGTCGGGAAAAGTCAACGAAAGTCAAAGTTGACTAAAAAGTCGAGAAAAGTCAAAGATGACTTAAAAGTCAAGAAAAGTTTATGGCGACTTAAAAGTCAAGAAAAGTCAATGACGACTTTTAAAAAAGTCAAGAAAAGTCAAAGACGACTTAAAAGTCAAGAAAAGTCAAAGATGACTAAAAACGGTCTTTTCATGAAATCTCTCAGAAATTCCAAATACGAACGCGGAATTTCAAAATACCACTCGGAACAAAAATTTCTATTTTAAAACCTTAAGTCTGCTGAAAAGTGTTAGTAAATATTTTTACTAGAAAAATTGGGTACTTTTCGGGTTGTTACAATCACCCCTCCTTGTAAAAAGTTTCGTCCTCGAAACTTAGAAGAAGGAAAGTAACATATATGTAGGTCTATATCAAAACTGTTTAAAATATATTCGTAATAAAAATACAGGGTCTTATCACTGGAACGGAAGGTTCTCGTCCGCGGTTAAGAACATCGACGTCCCAAAATCAAAGACTCAAAAGATACATTTTCGCATCAATAAATGAGAAAACTAGTTATCGAACGTCTCCAATAACAAGTCTCAACACTCCTTGACGGTAAAATACTTGAAATCATAAAATATTTCCAAAAGCTTTTAGTTCAAAAATTTATAGTAAAGGTAATAATTCTACTATCTATGCCTAAAATTTCTAACTAAAGCTTCTAGTAATAATCTACTTATAAATACGACATTCGATAGAAGGAACGGAATATTCGAAAGAATAAATCGAATATAAAGAGAGAAAAGAGAGGAATGAAGCACCATACTATCTTCCTTCTATGATACTTCAAATGTCTATCGTAACTCAACAACACTAACTGCACTAGAATCTAGTCCACAAGAGAGTGCAATAATCCTCAACACTTTCAATCCTCCGATTCCTACCAAAATATTTCATAAGCATGACACGTCAAGTAATAACTCCCAATTATTCAAATTCAATTAGAATCTTCTAAGGTCCATCAAAACTCTTATTGGAAACCACCATCAAAATATGTATAATTAGGGAAACAATGCCGCTAACAACCCCAAAGTAAAGGAGACTTACTATGAAATCCTTTGATCCATTTATTCCAAAATTCATTATCTTAAGTTATTAACAATTAACTTTTTCTCACCTTCAAAAGTTAAAACACAACTCCTCAAAAGAGATTAGTCACCCAATATCATTTCACTTAACTTTTGCCAATCAAAGGGCAATGCGACCGTAAATCAATTTATTTAGCTCCTTCAAACACTCAATACATCGGTTTTCGCTTATGACAATATTCCTCAAGTTGTTCATCCTATCCTAATTTCACAAAGTAATTATTCCCGTTAGGGTCCAACATTTAAAACAACTATTTTTTTCCAAGTAACATTTACAGAACCACTAAAATCCTTAACCACCACAACTAACCACCATCATACTTAATTCGATCCTCCAAAAGAAATGATATAACAACTTCAAGCTTCATAGTCTAAAACCACTAGGAGAATTTCATCCCAAGTTTATCCTCAAATCCTTATAATCATCTAAACATGAAACTAGTTTAATAAGATGGTTAAGTACCATATTCGAAACTTCTTATTTACTCCAAAATAGACATATCATAAGCATGGTCTTCAAACCAATACTAAACTTCTAAGTCCACAAGACTAAATTACTAATGAGTTAAGAAGTCATAGCCAACTCATTCGATCTTACACCATCGAATATCATGAACTATTTACACACAATTCATGACAAGCATCTAGCATTAAAATCATTAAACATATCTTACCACACCTTCCTCAAGGATACCAACTCTCACCACCATAGGGTGAAATTAAATCTATACCATTTTCCTCAAATCACCAGTTCATTCTAACAAATACTAATATTCCACAAGATTCAAAGATCTTCCGACTAAGTATAATATACCACAAACCGATGGTTATGACATCCATAAAAATGTTACAAGAGGGAGGTAAGGATACCAATGGTAAGATGGAGGAACTATCTAGAGTAATTTCTAAGAGGCAAATAGTTGGAAGAGAAAGACGCACCTAGATGGAAGGAAAAGGGCATAATACTATAAGGACGAGAGAATTCAAAGATGAAGAAGGAATTCACTTCAATTAGGCTTATAAATCTTCAAATCTTCGGTAGAGGATACTCCTTCTAGGTAACACAGATCTCTTCTACACGAGGTCCAACCATCTTCATAAGAAAACAAAACAAATTAAGTTACTCCTAACAATTAGCATAAACAAATAGACTACAACATAAATCCTAATCTACCCATCCTACCCTTCTATCTCACAAGTTTATTATTTTATTAAGGTCAAGTTATCTATACAAGGGTACACAAACGTGCGTCGGGAGCAAAAATGCTCTGATACCAACTGTGACACCCTCAAATTTGCGGAAAGAAAAAAAATAATTTAATACATAACAAAGGGTGTCATAAATAAAAGGGTCATTACAAAACGGAAATAATATTCTACAAAAGAAATATACAAGACGGGAGACATATCTCCCGTATAAATACGGAAATAAAAGAGTGTAGAATAATATACAAACTATGAACCGAATATAGGTCCAAGGTAAATACTTCGCTCGCTAGCTCGTCAATGTACCCAATGTATGCATCACAAACCTGCCAACCGCATTAAATATAAACACGGAAGCCACAGTCAGTGGGGAGTAACTCCGAGTTCTCCCAGCCACGAAATGGCAAGTTTAATAAAACATGAATAACATAAAAGCAATGTATATGGACAATACAAAACTTTAACATATATGATATGCTTTTCATGTTATGAAACAGATAACTAACAAATAACCTAGCATGTGAAAGCTATCATGTGAACCCGATAATAAACTATAACTCGAGGTAGGGAAGCTGGTATGCTAGCTCAGAGGTTCCTCTCAGAAACATGGCCGTGATACACTCAAACCCTAATCAACACGTACTCATGTGAATCAGTTAACAATCGGTAATCCAAACTCTATCAATCTTAGCCGGCTTGCATCTCACCTTCTAAAACTCATAGAATCATCATACATGAAAGACCAATACTTCTACAAACAGGCATAAGTTCTTAGGACAGTCAATATAAGACTTCTGTAACTCGAGTCTATACCACGAGGTAGGATATACTTAAATATTTAGGCTCAGCGGTCACTCTAGTAACATGGCCCAAATACCAAGCACACATCTAGGCTCAGCGGTTACACTAATAACATGGCCCAGATCCCAAGCACATATCTTAGCTCAGAGGTTCCTCTCAGCAACATGTCCAAGATACGACTCAACCCTAAACCTAGGCTGCTCAGACCCAGAGAAATGCGGAACAACATCGCATCCAAGACCCATGATACAATCACATGAGTACACCCTAAGAAGATCCATCAAAGGGGTTGGCTAGTACTTAAACTGGCTCCATTTCCCAAAGTGGAAACAATGGCATCCATACCCCGACTTGGATATAAACCCACCAAGCCGGGACACAGAAGCTATCAAGCCGCAAACTCCATATGCTCGTTAAAGATAGTACGGTCCTATCAATGTCATGGTCCAAGATACTCATTTAGAATTAGAATGGTCAAGACGCCATATACTCATAATTCTCTATGGGTACTTAGTC
Organism: Heliosperma pusillum; assembly: GCA_022085475.1. Taxonomy (NCBI): domain Eukaryota; kingdom Viridiplantae; phylum Streptophyta; class Magnoliopsida; order Caryophyllales; family Caryophyllaceae; genus Heliosperma; species Heliosperma pusillum. The sequence continues at coordinate 66,876 of JAIUZE010003047.1, read as the reverse complement.
AACACGACACCAACCATATAATTAAACAGTCACGGGAAAAACATCCTATCATGTGACTAATTGCATATAAATCATATTCAAATATCATATCGCCTCATATCTACTAAGGCTAATTCAATAATTAAATAAAACCTTACTTGAAGACAAATCCCCGACCCGAGTCCCGCGACGGGTCATCAGTCAAAACGGGGCTGACTAGATCTTAGTTTGACCAAACCCATTTGATCAAACCGGCTAGAAACAGAGTCTTTACCACATAGACTTAGACATAAAAGTCAACATATTCATTACATGTTATTTTATTAACTTCTAACATGTGAATTATTATATCATACCAAAACCCGTTGACTAAAAGGATATTAAATTAAACTACGATCTCGTCTTATAATTTCTAACATGTGAGAAATAATAATTTAATGAAAAACCTTTTTATTAAATATTTTACTTATTAATATTTCTCGCTTGCTAATTATTACAAAACGCGATAAAATAACAATAACTCAAAAACCGTCACAAGTCCCAAAGTGGGACCCACGGGCTGATGAGTTGGGCCGGACCCCACATGGGCCTGAATGGTCCCACGGGCCTAATTGGGCTGTTTTGGCAGATTTTACACTTTTTACAAAAACCGTTTCTTAATTATTTCCCGCATGCTTAACATAATTAAAACCCGTCAAAACAACCACATAACAATCAAACATCGACACAACCCGAAGACCAAAACCCGGACCCACCATGAACCAGCCCAGACCGGCGTGGACCGGGCCTGAACCGGCTGGTTTTGGGTCCGGTTCACAGCCCCACCATTTCCGGCCACCACCAAAACAACAACCCCTTTTTCCAAATTAATTCTAACATGTTTTTAATTAACAACACCCATTTTAACAACCAATTTAACCATCCAACATACAAAAATCATCATCATGAAGAAATCATAAAAATATAACAAGAACACCAACATATTTATAATTCCTACAACATAATAAAATTAACAACTTATCATGTTACTACCTAAAAATCATAAAATCATAATAATATGAACAAAAACTAAAGATGAACCAAAAACTAAAGAAAACCAAAGCTATGTAACATATATCCGTCGAGTAACTCGGAATCGTTACCTTAGCTAAGCAAGTCAATTAGCACCAAAATAAGAAGTATAAACCAAGAAACCCTCCTACTAATCTTCACCTAAAATATACGAGTCTCCAAACTCGTCTTCAAAATCTTCCCCTATAAGAAATAACAAGGAAAACATTATTAGAACAAAAATATGATTTTCCATAATTAAAGTGTTGAAAACGATTTTATCGGAATTGAAATAAAACCGTACGTGAAGATGAGGAGCGAAGAGGAGATCCTAGAAATATAAGTTAGGACGGATTTAATTCAGAAATGAAGATTTTATGAAGGTTTTGCTCAAGAACGATGAAGAACAAATGATGAACGACGAAGAACACGAAGAACGATTAAAGAAAGTGATATTTTGATCTTTATTTGATTTGTTGAAAAATGAAAAGTTGTTAGTGAGTGGAGTGTTGTGTGAGCCGTGTAAATATAGGCCAATATGGATGTCGGGTTTTGAAATTATTGTTACGGAATTGACTCGCGATTAATAATTATTTTACGGTAATCGATTAAATATAATTAACGATAAAGTTAATTATACTAAATATCTAGATATTATGTTATATTAATCAAAAGAAATGAACATATCAAGGCTTAAGAGAGGGTGAGTGTGCCGTGTGGGTTTGTGATTGTCGGGTCAGTTTTGTAAACGATTTGCGTAATTTTCGTTAACTGATCGATAAAGTTAATAAATATCTAGATATTTTGATTAGTTTAATCAAAATAAATAAAATATCTAATGGTGAGTGGAAAGCGATGACACGCGCGTGTGACTCATGCCAAAGTCGAGTTTCGATTTTGTTTCGCGCTTTACGATGAGTCGGGAATAGTTAACTGACGTTCGGTTAAAACCGTAAACGTTATTCTTTAAATTCCGAATAAATTCAAAATAATTATATTAAATTATGATAAATCTTAATAAATCTAAATAAAAATAAATCAAAAATATTATTTTTTTAAATAAAATTTCGGTCTTCATACTTATGAGACGAGTCGGGAAAAGTCAACGGAAGTCAAAGTTGACTGAAAAGTCGAGAAAAGTCGAAGATGACTTTAAAAGTCAAGAAAAGTTTAGGACGACTTAAAAGTCAAGAAAAGTCAATGACGACTTTAAAAAGTCAAGAAAAGTCAAAGACGACTTAAAAGTCAAGAAAAGTCAAAGATGACTAAAAACGGTCTTTTCATGAAATCTCTCAGAAAATTCCAAATACGAACGCGGAATTTCAAAATAAGACTCGGAACAAAAATTCCTATTTTAAAAACTTAAGTTCTACTGAAAAGTGTTAGTAAATATTTTTACTAGAAAAATCGGGTACTTTTCGGGTTGTTACATACGATGATTTTAAGATCGAAAATATTATGGAGGCAAGGGTTTCTTAAGGAAGAAGATAAGTTTGATTGTGTTTGTGTGAATGCGAAAATAGGTTAAGTGTAGTGTGATATTTATAAGGAAAAAGTCAACAAAAGCCAAACTCGCCTTAAGACGGGATTCTCATGGAATCTCGCGGAAATTCCATATACGAACTCGGAAATTCTAAATTCGACTCGGAAAATTAAATTTACGATTAAAACTAAAATTCGCTGAAAAGTGTCCGTAAAATATTTGTACTAGAAAAATAGGGTACATTTCCGGGTGTTACAGATTGTATGATGGATTATTTTATGGATGCTGATATGAGGGGCTTGGCACATCTATTTATAGTATTAGGGTTTCGTGGAGAAGAGGTCGGGCAATAAATACATAGGTCAAAAATAGGATGAAGGAGCCGCAATGCACTGAGCAGCAGGAATACCCGATCGGGTACACCACTTACCCGATCGGGTAAGTTGTCTTCTGGAAGCTCTTGACTAACTCTTCAACTTCCTTCGCTTTGACTTGACTTACAACATCCCCCTTGACTCTACAATCGGGTTTGTTGCTTGGATATGATGTAAAGCGATGAATTCTCCCGTCTAATTGATTGGTCTTCCGACAACTACAAAACCGTCTTTGCTTCTTCTCTCCCTTAAGTTAGTGAACCTTCTCGAAATGCCTTACACACGGTCAAGCTTGCATCTTCAAATCGTCGGGTTCTAGGCCAATGCTCGGAAATACAGAAAAAGGGCGTAGAACGCACTTTCCCTCAAAAAAAGGTTAGAACACAGAATTCGCCTCCTTAGATTAGAAGACGATATTAGCCTCATAAAATGGCTTCAACAAAGCACAAATGAAAACAAAACGAAGCTAAAGTGGGGGGTTAAAATCATACAAATAGTCATTATCCAAGGACGACGAGGGAAACATTCCCTCTTCGTCTGACACGGTCATTATTCCTTCGGAACCTAGGAGGTCAAGCAGAATTAGTCATCAACCTGATAGATACCTTGGTATTATAGAGGAAGGTGATGACTATAATGTGTTACTTTTTGAGAGTAACGAACCTACTACCTACAAAGCAGCCATTTCTAGTCCCGACTCAAAGCTATGGCTAGGAGCCATGCAATCCGAAATGGATTCTATGTACGACAATCAAGTATGGGACTTGGTTGATTTACCTAAGGAGGTACGACCTCTTCAGTGTAAGTGGATCTATAAGATCAAAAGGGGCATAGACAAACATAATGATGTTTATAAAGCTAGATTGGTGGCAAAAGGTTTCACCCAAGTTCATGGTCTTCACTATGACGAAACCTTCGCCCAAGTCGCCATGCTTCGATCCATAAGGATTATCTTAGCGGTTGCCGCATTTCATAATTATGAGATTTGGCAAATGGATGTCAAAACGCCTTCTTGAATGGGATTCTAGAAGAGGAAGTGTACATGACACAACCTGAAGGTTTTGTGGATCATCAAACCCTAAGAAGGTATGCAAGCTTAAGAGATCCATCTATGGTCTTAAACAAGCATCCAGGAGTTGGAACTCATTTTCGATCATGTAATTAAACAAAATGGTGTCACTCGAAGCGTCGAGGAACCATGTTTATACATGAAGTTTAGTGGGAGCAAAGTAATTTTCTAGTCTTGTATGTAGATGACATACTACTCATTGGGAATGATATTCCAATGCTCACTTTTGTGAAGGAGTGGCTAGGGATACATTTCCAAATAAAAGACTTAGGAGAGGCCCAGCGCATCTTGGGTATCCGGATCTATAGGGATTGATCTAAAAGGATACTAGCATTAAGTCAAGAAACTTATATTGATAAGATTCTTGATCGGTTCAACATGAAAGACTCTAAGAGTGGCTTTCTTCCTATGGAAAGTGGGATCACTTTGACCAAATCAGAGTACCCTACGAAACTCGAGGAAATTGAACGCATGAAATTGATCCCTTACGCATCTGCTGTTGGATCAATCATGTATGCTATGATGTGCACTCGTACCGATGTTGCATATGCCTTGAGCATGACAAGTCGTTACCAAGCAAATCCAGGTGAGAGTCACTGGATAGCCGTAAAGAACATCCTTAAGTACTTGAGAAGGACCAAAGATTCGTTCTTAGTGTTTGGAGGCGAGACTGAGTTACGTGTAAAAGGTTACACAGATGCCAGTTTCCAAACAGATAGGGATGATATAAAATCTCAATCCGGCTACGTTTATATGATGAATGGAGGAGCTGTTTGCTAGAAGAGTTTCAAGCAAAGCGGTAGAGCGGATTCTACAACAGAAGCAGAGTACCTTGCAGCGTCTGAAGCTGCAAAGGAAGCTGTGTGGATTCGGCAATTATTGGAAGGACTAACAGTAGTCCCTACTGCCAAAGATCCTATCCCAATTTATTGTGATAACAGTGGGGCTAATTTTCAAGCAAAAGAGCCCAAGTCTAGTAACAAGTCTAGACATGGACTTAGGAAATATCATGTAATTAGAGATTACGTGGATAGAAAGGAAATTGACATTTGTAATGTTGGGACAGATGACAACATTGATGATCCTTTAACCAAGCCTTTATCAAAGGCTAAGCATGATGGTCATGTCGTCACAATGGGATTGAGACGTGTACCATAATTCTTTTAGATTATGTAATATGTAATAATTGAATGTTGTATTAACTATTTCATATATGATAATTGCATTAATTGTTAGAGTTTTATTGTAAACGCTTTTATTTAGTTTGACTAAAATTAATACTTTGTTTATCCGAATAGATTGTAAGACAATGTTGGACCCTATTCAAGTGAATAGGACGAACTTAGTATTTTGTCCTTAGTCACTCAATGAGGTGACGTCTCGTAGCGACTAGATTGTATGTCGATCGATGGTTGGTTCAGCACCATGGGGTCATAGAGATGACTGGTCGTTTACATAGACAGACTGTATGACACTCTGTCGGACAGTGACATTTGTAGAGACCCTTAAATCAATTATTTGATGCCTGGTCGTGGCAGGGTATTCTATCTTATTCCTATGAGTCGATTCTTTTGACTGGCGACCGTCTAACTGAGTTGGTACAGTTTCTGATTGGTTTTGGTTGATGTTCTAGGTCGTGCCGTAAAAGGAGGCCAATGGACATCTTCTGGATCATGGTGATCTGCATCATACAGAGTAGATGAATCAACAGGAATTGTCCACCCATGTTGGGTACAAACATCTTTAGGCCACTCGAGGAAAAGTTACCGTAAATGCGTGGCCACGCTCGATAAGAGATCTATGGTAAATTTTCCGGTCAGGCAGTTACTCTCCCTATCGAGAAAACCACTCTAGATATAATCAATCGCAAGTGCGACCTGAAAGACACCTTGCGTTGAGTGGGAGATGTCATAAAGAGATAAGAGAATTGGTGACGCACACTTGTGTCAGACAATTGGGAGATTGTTGGAGTAGGTGTCCTCCACAATAGTGCGCCACATAATAAATCTTATTAAGGAATATAATTGGGATATTTATTGACTATATATATGATTAGTCAGATGATTAACGTAAATCAATAACGGTTGGCTGACTAGAGTTTGACGTTATTGTCGTATGACGGCGCTGATCAACTGATCCCTTTCGGTCACACCTAAATGATGAAATCCAAATAGTAACTAAATATTTGTATATGATACAATTAATTAGTCCATTACATATATTCGATATGTACGAGAGTTAATTGTTAGAAATTGAGTTTAGAACTCAAATTCGATTAAGTTTATTTTTAATTATGCGATAATTGACTAATAAATTTATATCTTATTTTAATATGATTAAATAAGATTTGACTTAATAATTAATCGTTAAATAACTAAATTAGTTGAGGTTTTGAGATAGAGGTAATTAGTTAATTATATTTACAAGGAGTTGTAAAATAAATTAACTAAGCATTGTGGGACCCATTATATATTGATATAACGGTAAAATATTACTTAAAATGTTAAGTACATATTATTCATTTATTTGTGTCATATAATTGTTATATGATCAAGTTAACACTTAATTATACAAGATAATTAAGCATATGATTAATAAGTATTTGTGGGACAAATATCAAAAATCAAAATGGACCAAATAAGGCCTCACATGGCCGGTTATGGAATAGTGGGAAGTGATGATGGTTGCTCTTATTCATACTCACAAGTAACATGTGATTATGACATGAATAGTAAACCTATAACATCACTTACACTACAACACACCACCACTTTGCATGGCAATAAAATAAGAAGAAAAATCACTCACTTGGTGATCTAGGGGCCGGCCCTCTTGTCTTTAAATAGGACAACTGTTGTTCAATTTATCACTAGTTCATTCTTGCTTATTTTATTCATCTCTCAAAAACTCTCCTTCTCACTAAAACTCTCATAATACTAATATTTACCAAGTATTACTAGTGTAGTAATATATTCTAATATTAGTAGCATAATATCTATCTTATTATCTAGTTAATAATAAGGGTAGATTATTTGGTATCATCTTGGTGCAACTTGAAGGAAGTCTTCTATTTTGGAGATTGTTCTTGTTCATCCATATTTGTAGCTCAAGAACAACAAGAAGGAGTTCTTGTTGTGCCCTTTAATTTCCATATCAATGTGAGCAAATTTCTTCTTTTATATAAATGTCTTTATATTTGTATGCATGTTACATAGATCATTAAATTTTAAATTAACAAGTAATTTAGTAACTAATTAGAGGAGTCTAATTAAGGTCTATGGACTTTCACTATGTGCAACAGGAGTTCAAGAACAAGACAGTCAAGGAATGCAGCATCAAAACAAGCAAGGCAACAAGGGACCAGACAGATTGACAACAGGCCATGACAATGCAACAAGAGCTCAATATAAGCTTCAGAACCAAACCATGTCCAATAATCCAAACTCCACCCACAACCCAAAACCACCCTCAACCTACCTCAAGAGCTATGTCAATGTCTTATACAATCCAAACCACAGTCCCACAAGCCAGAGCAAAGACCAAACAAGAAACAGCCAACCCATCAACCTGAAAACAGCCAGTCTGCAGCAGTTGCCTTGGACAGGATCCAAGGGTGACTTCCCAGCATAATAAACTCAAGCCAAGGGGCAGGCTTGGTCCTAGAGAGGGTCTACTATCTTTTTATCCCGAAAACCTTCCTCAGAAAACGCCAGGAACACACTGCAAAACAAGAACCAAGTCAGCCAACCCAATTTGTAGTCTTTTGAGGAGTAGATAAACTGTCACTATCATTCTTCCTGTTTTGGCCAAGCTAACTTCCCAAACCGTGGCTAAACCTTTTGGAAGACTTACCACTTCAGTTCCTTACTAGAAAAGCAAAGAAAGAAGTCCACTCTTAGTCAGGAAAAGCAACCAACAAGCAGCCAACAGCAGCCTAGGATGATTATCTTATTATGTATTTTATTTCAGTTGTAGTTATGAATGTCTGTAAAAGTACTTTATGTTTTGTTTTCTTTTGAAGGCCAAGGAGGGCCCTAGATGTAATGGACGAATAGGATGTATCCTAAGTGCCTATAAAAGGCTTACTCCTAATGAAATGAAGGCAGATTTGAAGAACATTTTAAAACTGAAACATTGTTTTCTGTTTAAAGCTCTTGGCTGTGTGCTGGAGTAATCTTCCTTTGCTGTGTGCTGGGAACTGAGTCGAGGTCCTTTGCTGTGTGCTGGGGTCAAGTCTCAACCCTTAATCATTGGCTGTGTGCTTTGGTTAAGGTCCTATCTGCTCTAACTTCAGTACTCAGCTTGTTTTACAAAGTACATTGTGTGTGTGTTCAGTCTATAAGTTTTCTTGTCTTGTTTGCCTTGTTTTCTCAATAGTTTCAGTGCACTATGCCAGCAGCTGCAAGACAATGGTGTCAACAGATAGGATTTATTTGATGGTGAGGGAGTGTTTTCTTGTAGGCTGATTGTTAGTCATTGTATTTGAGATTGTTTGTGTTTTGAGCATGAGAAAAGTGTATGATGGTTGAGTAAAATGTAATAGTACTTTGATTTTAATATAATTTACATTTACCAAAAAACAAAAAAAGAATCAAAATTCATCAATATAAATCCTTTATTCGCACGTTTTATCTATATAGTCTAATGGAGAATCCTTTGAATAAGTAGATTCGAATATAACGATGTTTAAATCGAACTTTGAGTCCAATTAATGTTTTGTATGAATCACTTCAATCCAAGGTCCCATCTCTTAAGCTTAATGTACCAGTCACTCACTTTAAAATTTGTTCTATTGCTTGACAAATCTGACAGGAATGACTAATAATCAGAGAAGACGTAAAATTCAGCTGAAAAGTTAATAACACATATACTTAAGTTCCAAATGGTAACGTTTATACTGTTAAAGTTTCCTTTATTTTTCTAATAACTAACAAAATATTAATGTATCATTGGAAGATAACTGATAAATCATTATGATATAGGTTGTACCAAAAGAGTATATGAAGCGGAGCACATACACATCATCCACTTTTTCCAATAACAACCAAAATGAAGTTCTTTTACAATACCCGATAATAATTGTTTCCACTGCCTATAACGATCTTACAGGTACACTATAAATCACCCCTCATTACACGAGGTATGTCACAAATCCAAAATTGTTTATTTCAATAAAGTGTAAGGCAAATGATTTCAACATAAACATAAATTAAATGATCTCAAACCGAATTTGTAAACTCTAGTTTTTTTCAAAAAACTTCAACCTTAAAATTGTAACAATTATTTTTCTAAGGCGAAAAAACTGTGCACACATTATATAAGTTACCAATCATTAAATTGCATTACAACAATCATTTAAGCCAAATAAATGGATATAGTAAGATGAACAACTACTGCACATTTTAAACATGACATAACCTTATCGTCACCACATGGTTATACATTTTATCATAATCACGTTTGTCAAACTTTCTATCCTAAATATGTTTACCATTATCGGTTCAAAACATAGCCATATGTTTCCCACACATAATATGGTCGGAACTAACGACACGTAAAGTCAATCTAGCATAGATAGATTGTGATTTCACCTCAGTAATACTTGCGTCTCAAAGCTCTTTATACAATCTCCACATATTTATATGAAGAATTGCATGGCCTCTACATCTGACAATGAAAATCCCCTCGAGAATTTAAGAAAAGTTGTTATATCGTCAATTTTTAGCTTCAATTTTTAGTTTCCATCCTCGCACACCTTCCATATGAATGATAAACTAAAACGGAAAATAATATTTTTCAAGCGCACCAATAGTCAAATTACGGAAAACGAGGATTAGAAGAATGACGCCCCGCGATTTCAGAATAAAGTAAACACATAGATTTACAGAGGAAATATGTAACAGCCATAAATGTACCCTATTTTTATAGTAAAAATATTATACGGATACTTTTCAGCGAATTTTAGTTTTAGTCTATAATTTAATTTCCCGTGTCTATTTTAGAAAATCCGAGTTCGTTTTCGGACTTTACGCGAGATTCCGGGTAAGTTGCGTCTTAAGACGTTTTTGAGCTTTTTCTCATCTTTTCCACTTACTCCTTCCTATACTCCCTCATAACCTAACTCCCTCACAACTCAAACTTCTTCTTCTTCACCAAGTAAACCCAAAACCTGGCCTCCATATTCTTCCAAGCTTATAATCATCGCTACTCCTTCGTTACTCGCTTAAATTCGCTCAAGTTCGTTTTATTCTTTCCCTCTCATCGTCATCTATCCGTATTGGTAATAAAATTACCGTCTTTCTCACTTTTCAATTTATCCGTCTTTCTCAAAGGTGAATTATATTCATCTTTTATTATCTATTTCTAGGTGGTGACCTCCAAGATCCCGACAAAGACTACTTCTTGATTGAAGAGGACGTTAACGCGGAGTAAAGACGCAAAAAGGTAACGGTGAAGGGTTACTCGATATCATTTACGTGTTTTACGTGTTTTCTATGTTAGGAATCGTATTTAGAATATGATTAGTAAGCTTAGAAATTGTGTTGATGATGATACTTGTTGTTTGTTGAGAATTGATATGAGAATTGATGAATTATGATAATAGTTGATGATGGTTGAATATTGATCCTTGGTGAATATTGTTGATTTCGTGCATATTGGACCCCAGCCGGCCGACCGGCAGCCGGTCAGCTGACCGGCTGGGGCAGTGGCTGTATATTGTGTATGTTACGTAATATTTTGATGCATGAAATTGATCTCAGCCGGCCGGCAGCCGGTCAGCCGACCGGCTGAGACACCCCTCTATTTGACTTCAAGTTTTCATATACCCTTGGTCCCAGCCGGGTAGCCGGTGGGACACACTGCTCCTTCATGTTAGTTTTTCATATGATATTTGGTACCAGCCGGGTGGCCGGCAGCCGGTCCACCTTGTGACAACCCTCGCGAATGCGGAAATATAAAACATACAAGCATGTGAATTATATAGCGGAAATAGGTAGTTTTAAAAAAACTTTTATACATGCAAGTTAAATAAAACGAGGAGTGTCAAAATATTACAACTAAGTGCGGAAAATAACAAAGAGACGGAGTCTCTCAAAATGTTAACAAAGAACAAGTGTTTAGCAAATAAGCTAAACTCGTCTAGAGGTTAATCTTCCAGGGACAACGCCCGCTAGCTCACACCCGAACCCCAAAACATCATATCCAAAAAGGCATCCAAGCAAGCAACCTGTTCATTCATGAAAAACATGAACGCCACAGTCAGTGGGGGAGTAACTCCGGGTTCTCCCAGCCATATCACATTAAACGTACATATAAGGAAATACAAAATTGAAATCATGCATATATAGATATCCATGTGAGTTACGATAAGAATAAATAGGCAATCCAATATATAAAGATAAGCTCATATGGAAATCAAATTGAGGAACCATCATGTTATTCAAGACTCGGGGAAGACACTCTTAGGCAACCGAATACGCTCACTAGGGCTTACATCTCACCGTTAGCGGTATAAGTTGAATAAGATTGAAGACCGACAAAAAACATGCCCAAGTCATTCAATGATCAATCATATAATCATTCATGTAATCATACCAATATATTGACAACATCTCTCACGGTAAATGAAACGCACTAGCACCGTGTACATGGCAAGTATGATTAAAAGGCATCCACGAGATCACATTTCCCTGAAAGCATACACGATCACATTTCGTATATGTAGACTAATTTCCTCCTGGTAGGAACGATAAGGCTCCTAATCTAAACCTGGCCAGATTCTCGGAATCACATTTTCCGATTCGACATGCGATCACGTTTCGCATCCAAGACTCGGTCTTACAATATATAGCACGAGTACCACATTCGCGGGAGATCAATTCACGAAAGAGGCGGAAAAACAGCTCAAGCCTCATAACATGCGGTCCGCTACATGCAAATAACACCACCTCGCAAGTACACAACATTTGACGGCCGGGTCGATCAACGCAATAGCGTTCAACTCCCAACAACGTCGTCGTATGCCCACTAACACATGCATTTAAGCAGTAGGATACCTCTCCGTTCCGACATTCCAGCCTTACGAACGGGAAGGTAGCCAAGGGAATGAGAATACAAAGCACAAGGCAAAATAGTGCTCAAACCGTATCATTTGTAAAAACGACTCAAAGTGGGAACATACCAAAAACCGTCACAAAACATGAGAATAGGGAATCATATAAATTTACATATGATAAACATGAGTCAATACATGATACATAAGCATTTGAACAAGTTTGTGAAGCATAATGAATAAAAACATAGATCACCTCTCCAAAACAACATTGTTTGGAAACCAACAAAAACAAGCGTCCACTTCAAACGGTCATACCTAGAGTTCTAGACATGGAAATTAAGAAATTCCAAGTCGAGGTGATAGCTTAACCTCTTACGGTTCCAACGAGATATCACACGCCCAAAACAAGCAAGTAACGAAGGCGATATGATCATTTTACGAAAAGGGGTCAGTGCAGTAAAACTGCACAAGTCACGACCGTGACTTGTATTTCACGACCGTGAAATGAGGTTTCACGACCGTGACATGCCATCTCACGACCGTGAGATGTGTGACCAATTCACCCGAGAACCTTCAACATAAATTCAATCCTTTTATTTCCAAATCTCATAATTCATTTCTAATAACTATCAACAATCAATATTCATCATCAACAATCATCAAATACAACAATCATTATCCATAACATGAATCCTAAGCTTCTAATCGTATTCTAAATACGATTTCTAGCATATAAAGCATGTAAAACACGTAAATGATATCGAGTAACCCTTCACCGTTACCTTTAAGCGTCTTTAAACGATTTCTAAGCCTTCCTCCACTAGTTAGTAAACTTTGTCGGGTCTAGAAAGTCTCCACCTAAACAAAGACGACAAAAGATGAATATAATTCACCTTTGAGAAAGACGGATAAATTGAAAAGCGAGAAAGACGGAAATTTTATTACCAAATAAGGTAGAGGACAATGAGAGCGGAAGATTAAGACAGAAATCAACGGATTTGAGCAAGAAATGGATGAGTAGTGAGGAGTTTGAGTTTGATTGAAAATGGGTTTAGGGTTTTGTTTACATGATGAAGAAGAAGGAGAAGAAGTAAGTGGAAAAAGATGAGGGAAAAAGGGGAGTAAGGGTTATGAGGGAGTATAAGTAAAGGGTGAGTCGGAAAGTCAAAAAACAAAAGTCAACGACGGCTTAAAAGTCAAGAAAATTCAAAGACGACTTAAAATTCAAGAAAAAAGTCAAAGACGACTCAAAAGTCAAGAAAAGTCAAACTCGACTCAAAAGTCAAGAAAAGTCAAACTCGACTCAAAAGTCAAGAAAAGTCAAACTCGCCTTAAGACGGGATTTTCATGGAATCTCACAGAAATTCCAAATACGAACTCGGAAATTCTAAATTCGACTCGGAACATAAAATTATAAATTAAAACTTAAATTTGCTGAAAAGATTTCGTAAAATATTTCTACTAGAAAAATAGGGTACATTTCCGGGTGTTACACCGGTAAAGGTTATTGGATCCCTTTTGTGGCGCCGTTATGCGCGGAGGACTCCATGTAGCCTCCTCTAGTAGGATGATAAGACGGTAGATTAAGTGATTTTCAAGGAGCTAAATGCGGTACTTGTAGTATACTGTGTGTTCATGTTTAACATTTGTTTCATGCTTCTAATGTATAATTGTACCGAGTTATCCCAAGTATGGAAAGTCGAAATAGAAACTGAGTTCGGACGTTGGAAGTTTGATGAAGTCGAAGCTCTATCTCGAGTTTAAAAGTTAGAGGAAGTTGGGATGATGGTAGAGTCTTATTTGGAGGAGAAGAAGAAGCAAGTCGAAGCAGAAGGCTAACCTGGCGAGCTGCCAAAGGAGTCCAAAATGCCATTATGAAGCAGCTCGGTTGCCAGGCTAGGGTGGCTAGCCGCCTGGCGGGTCGCCATATTGCTGAACCGCAATTTCCTTATTTTGTTAGGTTATTTTAGGAAGTTAGTATACATAAGACTTGTTATTACTGCTTTTAATCATTATTACTACTATCATTAAACATAGAACAATAACCCTAATTAATCTTTTGCGTAGAAAATTTTGAGGAACTAATCCTCCCTTTATTCGATCAACAATTGAAGCTATTGACTAATTAATTGTGATACTGTTCTTTATTTCTTTATTTCTCAAGTATTGTTTATGTCTCTTGCTCTTATTTTATGATTATTGTTTCTCTTGCTAATTTGATTAATTGGTGATTGTTTTCATTAATCTATTGCAAGTTTAAATATTGAACCCATAACTGTTCAATTAATCTAGACTAAACTATCAAAATTTACCCTAATAATTTATATGGGTTTAATCGATACTAGGATTAATTAGAGATTAAACATATAATTCGAATCATTAACCACATGTGTTAAAGATCGTTATGTTCATTGCTTCCTTTGAGTGTTAATGCTACTGTTGAATTAAATCTAAACTCTTCGCTTAGATTGTTCAATATTTAGGGTGCTTTTATATCGCGTTTCGATTTAGTTGATTAAACTAAAGAGGAAGAAGGAAACCTATATTTCCACAACTTAGTACTTAAGAGTAATTGAATTAAAAACAATCGATGATCAATTGGTTTATTGATAGTGGATGTTTGTCGACCCAAGACCTCATGAGGTTACTTTATCACGTAGTTTTACCGCTATCTATCATTCCAATTATTATACACTTTTTTTTTACAATAAAGAATATCTTACACACAAAATATATATAAATAATTCTAAAAAAATATCAAATATTATATACCAAGTTAGAAACTATTAGTTTGGGGTCATTTTTTCCATAATTAAAAGATCTGAAATGAAGTTGATAATACAATTAAAAATTTGGAATATTTGTGAGAGGCATTCTTTGGCGAATATATTGAGAGATTATCTTTTTATAAAAGTCAATTAATAATAACTTTCACTAATATACCACTTTTCTAAACTTATTACCTTTTAATTTTTTTTTTTTCAATTTACTCACTTTTTTTATTTAGTGCAAAACTTACACCCAAAACAACTCAAACATGTATGAACTTAGGATTGTTACAAATTAAAGTCTTACTCAAACAAATGGAATATTTAAAAACCTTTTTCATTTCTTTTTGTATCAAAGTAAGATCTTGAAGAAAATTAAAGTAGGACAATGTACGTAAATTAGTGATAGTTTAGCTAGGGCAACTATTTCAAATACTCTGTAACAATTTGCCTACTACCTATGAAACTTTTATTTTAACACCGTTCTGATTGTTATTATATCAAGTCTCGGTCGTTTTTTCTAAGTTTCTCCTTAGACTTCTTATTTAAAGTTTTCCTACCTTCACCTTTAAACCTGCCAAAATTGACCCGATTTAAATGACCTTGAAAACCCGACTCGAACCCTACCACACCGGAATTGAGGTACCAAATCTGACCTGAAACCCAAATTGCGCCGACCCTATTTAAATGGACGTGAATGTTTATTATCGTAAACAGACTATTATCTCAAATAACTTGTGAATAACCTACCCTAAAATGACCCGAATCAACCCGTCCCACCTGAATTCTTCCAAACCCAAACAACCAGAAGCTAATTTGACCTTACCCGAAACCCAGCCTGGTTTACCCGAATGTCAAGTCTATGCATCTTATCCATCTTTGCTTTGTCCAACCTTAAATAATTATAAGAGTGTTATTTGAACTTATACTCTCCCCCGATCATTTGTTATCTTTTCATTTTGGCACAAAGACAAAAGAAATTATAAAAAGAAAGAATATTAAAGAAAAAATCAAGAATTCTCCTACATGTCCACTTGACCACTTAACATGTCTACTTTCTCACTTGTGTAAAACTTACCAAAAAAGAGTAATACACTCCAAAAATAACAGATAACAATTAAGCGGAATGAAGAGAGTAGCTTTTTAGCATAATAAGTTTAAGCTGAACAATTACGGAGTATGAGTTATCGATCTACCATATATTTTGTTTAGCTAATGGAAATGAATTGTTATGTGCGGTTCATTTAAGACGTACATCTTATGTACTGTACTATCTATTTCAAAACTGAAAAAATGGAAAATAATAATGTTGCAATCCCATCAAAGAAAGACCATCTTAGTTGTTTGGTCTAATTCACTACCTACAATTTTCGAAATTCCATTATTGTATGTGTATTCTAAATCAATTCTTTTCATTCAATACTTCAGACACATTTTCTCTAATATTAAATTTAAGATTTTAAATTAATTCATGTATATGATAGTCAGTTAGAAAACTATACCTTAATAAGTGTACATATATTTTGAAAAAATAGATTTGTAAGTTAATTCATTTATATGATAGTCAGTTAGATAAACCGTACCTTCATAAGTGTACAAATATTTTTAAAAAATAATTTTCTAATTCAAAAAGGAAAATGGTAAAAAATTAATTATTTTCGAATTCTAATAGGAAATTTTAAATAATTAATTATAATTTTCTATATCGAATAGGAAAATAGTAAATAAATTATTTCCTATTTCTAATAGAAAAATTTCAAATAATTTATTTTAGGTATTTCTAAAAAGTTGGAGACAACCACGTCGCTCGAAAAAGCCATATATATATAGATAGATAGATAGATTGCGTGATTATACGACAATACACGAGTTTTGGTCCTAATGATGGGTTTATATATATATATATATATATATAGGGTCAGGATCCGATGAGAACTACTAATATAATGAGAACCATGAGAACCCTTTCTATATCTTCACTAAATTTTGTTTCGAAAGTTTTGATGGATCATTTACCATTAGTTTAATTTATTCAAGGAAAATATTTGCAGTAACTAAACAAATTTTAGTGATTATATTAAAAAAATATGTACTTAATGTACATAAATTCGATTACGTACACTAAACCTACTCTAAATAACTTAAAACGAGCACTAGGTGCACGGAAATTGCTACATGCATGAAAACAGTAACTAGGTGCATGAAAATGACCGACTCTATATGCATGAAAATGAGTACTAAGTGCATAAAAATTGTTAGATGCATGAAAGTGACTACTAGGTGCATGAAAATTAATAAATCCGTTTTTCGCCTCAATTTCCGTCACTAACTTATAATTTTTCGACCAAGATGTATGTTATCTAGCCATAAAATTGTACGCCGAACCCCAAAATGTCCTTATTTTTAAAAAATAGATTTCATAAAATGGAGTTCTCACGGTTCTCATTATCTTACTGGTTCTCACCGGATCTATATATATATATATATATATATATAGATAGATTTGGGATCCGGTGAGAACCACCAAGATAATGAGAACCATGAGAACCACTCATATTCCTTGGATCTAATGTGAAATAGACAATGCGATTAAATCATCTAGTATGAAAATCCCGCGCAAAAGTAAAAACACTGATCACACTAACCCAATAATATTCTACTCACCTCATTTTACCAAAACACATTCTCACTCCTCTTTTTTTCTCTCTCTGCGATTACTAGCGTCTCTCTGCTTCATTTCCAACCGTCGGTCACCGTTCTCAATTGTTGACGGCGGTATGAATTGCCGATTTGATCATTCCCCAAGGAATGTTACTCTTGCTGAATTCCTAATTTTGGTAATTATTTCCCCCACATTTGACTTAATTCAAATAAATCGAACTCTAATTTGTCATTTCGATAATTATTTTCCCCAAATTTTACCTAATTTCAAAGAAATCCAACCCTAATTTGTCATTTCGGTACACTCACAACGCGTTCTTCATCTCCCTTTGATCATCAAGCTGTCATAGGATGATCTACTGCCATTGCTATGATTTGGATTACATTAGTCGGCATCTTCAAGCCTGCTTCCTTCTTCGTTCTCTCTGATTTTATCTACGGTTCTGTTTATTTATTAGATAATTTCTCAATTTCCCCTTTTTCTTCCCTTTTCCTCAATTTTTATAATTGTCATGCTTCAAATTAGTTTGTTAAGTTTTGCATTCCTGATTTGTTCTGCTTTCCTGTTAATATCAATTACCATGTGTATCTTGATACCTCGTTTGTGGATATATCTTATATGAGATTCTGCATTCTCGTAGTCTGAAGTAAAACTTGATTACATGATTTAGGTAGTGTCTAAGATAGAAGAATGAGCTGATTTAGAAGTAACATGTAACTACTTTTTTATCGTCACCATTTTGATACTAAGCATATATTATTATCATGCATATTTGTACATACCATTTTCTCCAAAAGTAACATGGCAACATTCAAAACAACAGAGACATGTGGAAGCAACAAGAGGACGATGACCAGTATTTGAGTTGCATCACAATCATCCTACAATATTACTTCGAGTAGCTACAATGTTGCTTTACAAACATTGCCTTCTCGATTTGCTTGTGTACATATATAATCTTTGGGTGCGGTCTAGGAGGCCGATTTGATAAGCTAGATTAACTCATAGCTTGATGACTTAAGATGGCAGTGATATGCCTGCATATTAGTATAAATCATAATTATTATTTACGGTGATTTGATTTTCACTTGTGAACTTGATAATGCTACATTTAGGGATGATTCCAAAACAACACAATTTTCATCTTGGCAGTTGCAGACTCGAAAGTACTGAGCAGGAAGTTTTAATTGGTCACTGATTTGTTTTATCTAATGCGTCTTACTCAAAGTCTAATAATATCGAGTCAAGCACAGTTTATTTTTCATACTATACATGTTATTTGTACAACAGTTTGTGTGTTTTTATTCTCTTATTAATAGGTCACTGAAATCATTGAGAGATATGAGACAAAAGATTGGTGCGGTCAAGAAAAAAGCACCAATCAACGCTTATTTTTTCACCTAAATCTACCAGTAAGAAAATCCTATCTCATTTTAGTATATTTTCGTCCTATTTAAAGACTCTTTTGTTGCATTATGTTAAAGTATGATAATCAAACGCTTCTTTAGTTGCATTAAACCCTTTCCCGTCCTAAATTTGAGGACATCATTCCCATAGTTTTAATCCCGCCCCTAAAACGGGTTCACTCTTCCCCTCTAGGGTGTCTTTTGCTCTTGCTCCTTTTCCCTCATAAATTTTAGGATACCCGTCCCGTGTACATGCATGAAATAAGGTTCTATGTGTATGAAATAACGATGTATGTGCATGAAATAAGGTTTTATGTCCATGAATGTTAAATGGGCATGAAATAAGATTATATGTGCATGAAATAAGGTTTTATGTGCATTAAAAAGTTCTTCAGTTGCATGAGTTGGTTATATTATGATATATATATACATACTAATTATTGTTAGTTAAGGACATTAAGGTTATGTGCATGAAATAAGGATCTATGTGCATTAAAAAGTTCTTCAGTTGCACCAATTACGTTGGTTATAATATGATACTAATTACTGTTGGTTAAGGACGCTAATTCTATATGGGGATGAAATAAGATTATATGTGCATGAAATAAGGTTCTATATGCATTAAATAAGGTTCTAAGTACATAAAATAAGGGAAGTGACAATGGAGATGCATGTGGTACATTACATTGAAGATTAAACAGCCCATAATCAAGATATTAGGATAAAGTATTTTTTCACAAGGATTATGAAGCTCCTTGCTGTCAAACTCTAATGTACACATACTATAGGTTGCATCTTTCATTACTTAATCACTACATTGCCCGAGAATCAAGAAGGCTATACATGGATTGGCACCTTGAAGTTGGGACTTGGGACACTACAGTTATTCTCATTCTATAATATGTTTTGTTTTATCTCTTTGGCGCAATTATGTTGTGTATAACTCTCATTTCATCTTGTTTGTCCTATTTTAAAGGCTATTAGCTCAATGGTAGAGCAATGTGTACATTTTGCACAGAGGTATGGGTTCGAATCCCATATAGCCTATTAAATAACAAGTATCATGATTGCAACATGTCGAGATGCAAGTGGTACATTGCAGCGAAGATTAAACAGTTCATAATCATACTTGGGCAATGACGAGCAGGCTGATGCGTGTATTTTATATAGACTTTCTAGTCCATTTATGCACGCATTTCTATGTCATTTAAGTGATATTATATCACCATATGCCCCTATTTGGCTACTTTGTACTTTCATTACTATTTTGTAGGTACAAGCTGTGTAGTAGCGGAAACCGAGCCAAAACAGTCCACTTTGCATGCATTTAGGAGAATGGAAGGAACGGAATAGAAGCTCTTGCATGGGAAAGCGTGAAACCGCTCGCAATCAAGTCCAAAGCCATGTCCAACACTGCACGATAGGCCAAAAGACCTCGATCGACTATATATTTGGTCGATCGAGGAGCGTTGAAGAGAAAAGATCTCGATCGAGCTGTCCTGTGCTCGATCGAGTAGTAGCTGCTGAAACGTTGCTCGATCGAGTAGAATTGTTACTCGATCGAGTGATTTCCTCCAATATAGTCCTCGATCGAGTGGTATTTTCCCTCGATCAAGTAGAATCTATCTTGGGCCTTAAGTCCATAGCTTAATTAGGGTTTAAGAGTCGTGTTTTGCATTATATAAACCCTTATTCGTCGTCATTAGCATTATTGAGATGCGGAGTCATTAGGACTCAGAATCATTAGGGTTCGGAATCATAGACATTAATCTTCCTTTAGTTTTCTGAACTTTTAATCTTTGGTTTGCATTCGGGTTTATCGACGTGGAGTTGTTCTTTACGCCGGATTTGCTAAGATTGTAAACTTCTTCTTTTCTCTCTTCCTTAACCTTTGTCTTAGTCTTAATTATTGTTTACTCTTCCTAATTACTGCTGCGTTATTGTTCATGCTTGTTAATTACGATTTTATTATGTCTATCGTCATATGTTTAATCGTCTTTATTGTTAGCATCGTTAATAACATGAGTAGCTAATTCTCTTGTATGTTGGGATGAGGGAAACTGTAGTAGAGGCATGTTAGGATAGATTATTTTAGTTCGTCTTGAATATGAGAATCAGTCTAAGCAATTTAATTGAGGTTTAGTCGAGTGAGTGCACGCAGGAGACGAGGCTAGGTAGTTAACTGTGTAATCCTGGGGGTCAAATGCTAACGAGGCCGTGTGTAGTAGACGGGGCATAATCGACTTTAGGACAGTGACCTTACGTTATGCCACAACCATCTAACCAAGTCCAGATAAGCTATTCGCTATACCATTTATTGTTTATTTATCGTATTTATAATAATTTGTCTATGATTTTTATTCTATATTTTTCATATAATATACGATTTCATCTTAATATAAAAAATATTATTATTGTTTTAAAACTCGTCGTAATTTATTCCTAACAACTGTTACATCAAAACATCCCATGAATTTTACAGACATAAGAACTAGTTAATTATAATAAACAATCATAATTATAGTGACATTCTCTTTACGTATTAATTATGGAACAAATACGAAGTAGTCTTAACGCATGTCTTCATAAAATAAATAATTTAAAAAATATCAAATACTATGTATTACTCCATCATTTCCGGTCATTTGTTTACTTTGACTTTTGACACAACGATTAAAGAAAGTGTAGGGAACTATTTGTATTTCTATTTAGTGGATAACAAGTGGACAATAGTTCTATTGGGAGATCAAAATACTTATAGATAGCCCTTCTAATATAAAAAGGTAAACAAATGAATGAGATAAACTAATATGAATATGCTAAACAAATGACCGCATGAGTATATATTTATATTCATCATGTGGCCGACTTGAACGAATCAAATAAAGTGAAATGTGCATCCCTCTCTTAGACTATATAATACTCGTATATAATATAAACCTCTTATAATATATAATATAAACACTCTTAATGTAAAAAAGTAAATAAATGAATAAGACATCTTAATACGAAACACAAATTTTCATTTGTGACGGGGTGACCTGTCGCAAGCTTGCGACGAGTCAAATCACCCTCACATAGAGCAAGTGGCAAAGCAAGTGGGGGCAAATGGAGCCCCCCACTTGCCTTGCCACTTACTGTATGTGAGGGGGATTTGACCGACGGATCGCCCTGGCACAAGCCAGACTTATTGAATATGAAAATGGTAAACAAATAATCGGAGGGAGTATATATTTATATTCATGTTGTGGCCGACTTGAATGAATGAAATAAAGTGAAATTGTATCCCTCTCAAGTAGCAGTGAAATATAAATGGAAGGTTTAGTCAGATAATTTTCCAACTAAGTGCATTGTCTAACTTGGTTGCCATAAGCAAAAAATTGAATGTCGAAAGCAACTCACTATGATGCTTGATGCTAACCTTAGTCGCTTTACATATCGTGGAAATTCCAAATAGACTGATTAGAAAATGAAAGGCTTGAAAAACCACGTAGATGCTCAACCTTTACAGATCATCTCTCCAAGAACAAGACAATAGAAAATCATTTACATCCCTTCCCCTATTCCCATTTGGGATTTTGATGTGTTTCCCGACCCCATTATAAAACGCACTACCTCTATTTTTCCAAAAATTCTCAATAAAGACGGACGCTATCCATCATAAACTAAAAATAAATGGTGCATTTCTCGCAATATGCAAACAGAAAGGGCAAGTGGAGGATAAATGGATCCCCTCACTTGCCATCTCAATTGCATATTGAAAGACGGACACTATGCATCTTCAATTTGTGGTGGATAATATCCTTATAATATAAAATTGGTTGATGGCTCATTCGTATCAATTTGGTTATGCTTTATATGGTAATATGGTATGCTTAAATTTAGGTTTGAGTTTTAATTTACTTAAGTTGACCATTTGTAATTTTGTATTATCTCGAATTTTATAAACCTTAAAAAAAGTGGTGTATTTAGGAATTAGATGATGGCGGTGCGAAATTTTTTTTTTTTTTTTTTTTTGGCAGCCGTAAAAAGACGCAACTACAGAATGTTTTGGCTTCTAAAGCCATAGTTACATCCCAGTTTATTTAACATAAACATAATCCGTAAAACTATAGAAGCTGAAGCTGGTACATCAAAACGACTGGAGGTATGACGGGTAACAAAAACATGCTGGAGGAGCAAGGTAGAGTGGTGACAGTAAACTTCATCAACGTCTTCAGTAATGCTATCAACTCCAAGAGGCCAATGAGACGAACTAGGTGTACTTACGCCACTAGAGCGTACAAAGAAAAGGTGGAATGCGAGCCCAACAAGCTTGCCTCCGATGGAGAAGATTCTCCTACACCTAGTTGATCGATCTCCACAGTCCTTAGACCAGCAACCCTGGGAGTCGAGCAAATTGATGATGCTAAATAAAGAGCACTGATTATCCAAACACCCAACAAAGGTCATCGGAGAATCCGATGAACATCCAGCACGAACCACGCACATAGTCATTTTCTTCGACAAACACCAACTAAAAGCACTAGTCATGGCACTAGAAAGCCTCTTGAAAGAGACTATTATTTTTATTAGGAGAAGCATTAAAAAGGAACTACGAATAAGCGACATTGCTAGTGAGGACCACCGCATCCAAAACCACGAATTTGAAATGCACTCCAAGTCATTAAATTTAGGCCAAACCGAAATAGCTACACTAGCTCCACAATAAAATGGTCTCATATCATAATAGTGTCTTCTTTTTATATAAAATACCATCCATCTATCGCTAATTTGCATACAAATGAAATGACTGTATTATAGTGTTAGACCGTCTTACACATGCTGAAATAGAATACATTTATTTTATATAGAACTTAGAAGAAACAAATACATTTAATTATGTGGTGTTTATATTGAGTTTGGATGAGGGATGAACCTAGAATAATATCTTAATCTCAACATTTTCACTCTTCCACTAAACAAGTAGAATTGATATGTAACTGAATTTAACATATTTTGAGGGATGCAGCTGCAACCATAACATTTTCTCCGAGATTTGACTCCTTCGGCATCCGCGAATCGGTGTTCTTCCCGGCGTTCCTCCTTCATCCGACCCTTGTTGGGTTCTTTCATCGGTTGCTCTAAGTTGTTTCCGCTAGCTGGTGGTTCTCGTACCTCCGTCGCTGTCGCTGCCCAAAGTGCAGTCGTCGGAGACTTTACCTTGGAGGTGTTCCCTTTCTCCTCGCCCCTTCCCCCAACTCTAATGGTTAGTCTGCTTGTTGATCATGACGGTCTTCAGTGTCGATCGTTTACTGTTTTGTTCATGGTTTGTCCTCCCCTTCGCGTTTTTGCATGTTCTAGTTTGGTGTTCCCTCATACCCTAGCCCCTTCCCCCACCAATTAGTCCTTGCATTTTTGTTTTTGGGGTCGTTTATTCCTTGCATGTCGGTTATGTGGTCATGTGTGGCATCTTTGGGTTTCGTGGGTCTGTCCGAGGTCAGGTAGTGGTTTGGTCCGTCTGTCTTTGTCTGGTTTGCATTCCATTGTCTTGGTCTTGGGTGTTGATGGTGGATTAGAGGTACACCTGGTCTATTTTCGTCTTTTTTGGAGGGTTGTTCTCTGTTGGTTGGGACACGATTTGGTCAAAGTAGGTTAATTTGAAAGGGGGCGTCGTTATGGATTTGTGTGTTTGAGTTGGTTTGCGGTGTTAGGTGGATTGAATGTGGTGGTTCTCCAACATATTCAATGAAGTCCTTTATCTTATTTTTAATTTTATTAGTACTAATAACATTCCTATATTTGAGGCTCTCTGATGGGACTAGCTTTGTTATTCGTCTTTTGTTGTGGTATCTTTTGTCTCAGTCAAATAATCATTCATTTGGGGAGATGTGTTACTCGGATCCCATTGGTGATGATGTTTACCTTCTATGGAATAAAAGCCTCCCAAAGGCGTTCTTGCTTATGCCTATGACTTCGGTTTATGTGGCTTATACCTCGAATCCTTCTCAGAGGTATTTGGTTGGGAAATTGGTTGAGGGGAGCCCTCTGTCTCATCTTATCAGATTGCCCAACTTCTTTGGCTGCTGGTCTTTGGACTGCAGGGATCGATCACCACGGTGTAGGAGAATCTTCTCCGCTGAAGGTAAGCTTGCTTGGCTTGCCCTTCCCCTTTCTTTGCTACGTACTTGTGGAGTAAGTGCACCTGGTCCGGTTCGTTTGACTATGGGATTTGTTAGTATTGCTGATGATTTGGACGATGTTGCTCGCGGCCGATCTGCTGTGTTATACCACCATGTGATTGACCATAGTTATATCTCTAGTCTTAAAGTGACGATGTATTATTAGGTGTATTTTTTGCTTTTATATTGTATACTTATGGATGTAACTATAGCCCCAAAAGCCAAAGCATAATTTAGTTACGTCTTTTTACCGTTGCAAAAAAAAATCAAATACTAATACAAAAATGAATTCATGCGTTATTTATAATTATAAAATATATATTTTATTAAATTTAAATAATGTGTCTTGTATCCTATATTTCACGAGATGTCGTATTACGTATCCGTGTCGTATATGTGTTCGTGTCCGTGTCAATTTTGGTGCAACCTAGCTGATGGTGAACTCCTTATACATTTGAGGAATATTCAATGATATGGTTCAAGTTCTAATTAATCTATCTTTGTTCGACTTTCGTATGTTTGCTATTTGCACAAAATTTAACAAATCTACATTATGTAAAAGTACAAACATTTTGTGTTTTTTTATTGGCTTCTTAATTTAAGCATTATGAAAAGTAAATAAATTGCACAATTATTTTCACTAATTAATTTGTCTCTCTCCTCTTTTCTTATATCAACTTTCTTCATGTCGTTTGGTTAGTTGCTTATTTTTAATGAACTTACTTCACTTTTATTTCTGCTCTACCGTTTTACTACTAATTGAGAAGGGCAAGTCTTATAGTTAAAACGACCATGATTGATTAATATTTTAAATTTATATTATATGAAGTTGTCTTCAATATACGTTTTTAGTCGAATTGTGGAATATTCAATATTATTTCACTCCCGTGCAATTCTGCACGAGTTTAAAACTAGTTTGGTAAGTTTCAAAATCAATAAAAATATAGTCAAAATTTGGTGTTGAAAAATAATTGCACTAATAACCCTTATTTATTGTAGTCCACATTTTATAAATGAGAAAAGACAATATTGTATTAGTACTTTTAAAAGGATAATAATTATCCAAATAAAAACGTATGGAATCAAATAGAACCACTCAAAAACGTAAAATTTATAAAATTAGACCGAATGTATGAAGTAACTCATAATTTTTATAAATAATGTTTTCTCTCATTACATAATCCACAAATTTCTATAGTATCTACTTTATACTAAAGTAGAAATATTTAAATGTTTCTGAATGGCCGTTGAATTTAAGCAAGTAAAAAGAAAATAACAGGGACCCACCCATTTACAAAATGAATTAATTACTCTCTCCACTTATTCCTAATTATTTATACTGCTCTTATTTCTCAATTCTATGCTATTAAATATTAACTGTACAAAAGCATATAAAACAAAAGCATATAAACTATAAAATTCTATAAATGATGTTACAACTAAATTGTGAACATAAAAAAAAATTGAAAATTGAAAAACTACAAATAAATATTCCGTATGAATTAACTAAAAATATACAAATATAATGCGAGCCATTTATATTCTGGTTTCAGTTTCAATGGGTTACTTGGAAGGTAAAAAAAAAATTGTGTTCAGGCACAAAAATTAAAAGTTAGAAAATAAAACACACGTATGGATATATAGATTAATAAAATTAATAACAAGTTTGTTAAAATTTTGTTATAAAATACTGTAATTGACATGTTTCTAAAGTTATAAAATACACCGGCAAAGAGTAAGAAATAATAGACGAGTTGATAGGGAGAGTTTTCAGTGACAGAGTGAGAGGCGGCGGAAATATAGAGCTGTTAGTGAGATATTTGGGTGTGTTGATGCTAAGGAGCTCTTGCATAGATTTGTTTTGTAGAAGTAGTGATTATTGATTAGGTTAGTAAACTAATGAGCCATGTAAATTAGTTTATGATATACAACATAAATGGGCCATTTGGTAAGTGTGTGGCCTTTTTTCGTAATAAGAGTTTTTTTTTTTTTTTTTTGACAGAAGTATTTTCGTAATAAGAGTTGCATACTACATAGGCCATGTAAATGAGTATTAGACTTGACACATAAATGGTCTATACAATGAGATGAGCCGTTAGATATGTGCCCGACCTTTTTTTTATTTTTTAATAAAAAAAATCAATTTATTTAAAGCATTAAGTAAAAGATAGAATCAACAGCTTGCGACGGGGCGACTCATCGCAAGCTTAAGACGGGTCAAGCATAATATAGATTAGTTATACAAACATAATGTAGAAACTTATAATAATATTTACTAATACAAAATTTGCATTGTATGATAGTGATTTGTAGCTAATGAGTTTATATGTGTCGAATTTTTAATTGTAGACTATTTATATTGTCAGGTCTTTGAACATTTAATAATGTTCATTTTATATGCTCCCGTATCTAACAATACGTCTATTATTACGACCCGTACATTTTCTGTACGGGTTTAAAACTAGTGTACTATTAAAATCCAACATGATATTATTTGCTAGTTTTTTATTTGAGGGATACACTTGTATCGAAAGGTAAAAGATAAGATAGAAAATGAAACCTAAAGCATGCAGAACATAGGATCTAAAACTGCTTGCTCTATACTACTCTTAACTCATAAGCTATACCATCTTCCATATTTTCTACTTTTTGTCATACAAAGCACAATCAACAAACTTCTCCTTCTACCCCACACTTTGTACTCCTGTATTCTCCACAATAATCTCATTATATTTGTTCCATACTCTTCATTTTATATCTTTTTATTCAAAAAAGAAGGGGATTGGTCAGTTTATTTTTGTTCTCTTAACTTTATGGTGCTATTGCTCTTTTTCTTTATTTTTTTGATGAAATGTAAATTCATTAAAATGAAAAATCGTAACCATACAAGGGTTATACGACCCCATTATGGGTCGCTCAACCCTACAGACTCAAATCCTCAAACTTCCAAATTTCTCGGCCTAACACACTTAAAGCCCACAGCCTCTTCTCCCTATATACTCCCTCAATCCATCTGATCTATCACAACGAAACCAAATGTTTCCTAATCCAAACCCTAGATCCTGCCCCTTCTCTCATCCGCCACCAACTTCCCAATCCACTCTCTATCAACCTTCATCTTCTTCCTTGCTAATCCCTGGAACCATACTCTTAGTTCCTTAACGATCTTCGCTGCCAGTATATGTGCTCGATCCAACCTCTTCTCATGGTAAGCTTGATTTCGCTGCCTCCAAATGAAGTAAATTAAGCCGTTGATGACCGCATTCACTATGTCTTTTTGAGGTTTCTTCCCTTTCATCTGCAATCTCCAGTTCAGGAGGTCTTTTCGAGGTAAATCCACCCCAAGCCATTCTTCAATGTGATTCACTATTCTTATACTGTAGATACAGTCAAAGAATAAGTGTTCAAGGGTTTCCACTTCAGTTCCACAAATACAGCAAGTATTCTCCTCTGCTACGCCTATTTTATGTAATTTCTCTTTCGTGTTCAGAGCTTTATGATGGTAAATCCATGTAATAAAGCTATGTTTAGGCATGGTGTTGTTGTTCAAGGCTCTTTTTCTTTAGTCTATGACTATGTATGGAGTGTGTAATAATAAAGCAGTACAAAATCCGTGAGGTCTGTTTTATCACGAAATAGTTAGGGATCATTTGGTTCACGACAAGTGTTGTAACGGAGGTGTCCCGTTACCCGACGGTTAGTTGATTATGGTGATAAGAACAAAATATAGCGAATAACAAAATAAAGATGACACACAGATATACGTGGTTCACCAGTAAAATAGCTGGCTACGTCCACCCGGAAGGAGAGCAAATTTTACTATTGTGGAGATAATAATACAAAAGTAGACTGATACACACGCGCTACTAAGAGCCAAAAGTGTACCCAATTCTACCAACAAATATAGTAATCTCAAATAGACAAAAGAGACTACTCTGCCGAGATGAAGGACAAACGATCTTGAGGCCAGCAAGATCCGAACAGACTCTTTCAATCTCCAAATTCAGAAGAACACCAATCTACTTGAGCCCGGAACAAACTGAAGCTTCCTTCTAAAGGGAACCTCGCAAATCGACTCTCATAAGATTGCGCTCACCAATATTATCTCCACCTCCTTCTTTTTAATTATTCTAGACTAATATTAGGGTCTTTATATAGTTTTATTCCACCCTAAAATAAGAGACGTAGACCAATTAGGAAACAAAGACAATTAGGAAATTAAATAATAATTTCCTAAAGCCAACCCCAAATAGCCAAACTTGACGTCAAAGACTTCATTGGAAAGTCAAAGCCACTAACTTTCCAAAACAAACAAACTCACGTAGAAGATAATTTCAAGTAGCAATACACACCACTAGAGCTGGCAAAAGGAGACCCGACCCGAAGAACCGACCTGGCTTATCCGAAAACCGACCTGATAGAACCCGTAAATTTGCTGAACTGAAACCGACCTGAACCGACCCGAAGGTTGACCGATAAACCGATAGAACCTGAAATGATATGACCCGAACCGACTTGTGACTCGACCCGACCCGACCTGAAACCCGATTCACCCACAAACCCGACCTGACCCAAACCGAACTGAACCGACATGTAACATGTTTTAACCCGATTAAACTCGACCCGACTCATAGCCAAATAATCTTTTTTAAGAATCTAAATTCCTTTATAGTTTGTTTTTTTGTTAATAAATTTGATATAAAAAATTATCACTCATTTTATTTTTCAAAACAAAATGTAATCTTAAAATAAATAGTCAGTTGTAAATTTAGTACGCTATATTCCTAGTTAAACTTATTAATAATTATATTGCAAATGATATATGTAGAAAATTTTAAATTAACGATTTGTGAGAAAAAGAGTGTTTAGTTTTGGCTCCATTGAAAACAATAAAGGGAAGAAAGAGTTATGAGTTATGACCATACAATCCGACCACGTTTATTAATTATGATCTTAAAATCCAAACCTCAAATTCACCATTCTAATAGAGCCTATTCAAAATTAAATACGTAGGCTCACCGTCAAGATAATAAATAAAATCTATTTCATAGGTAATTTATTTAGTTCCTTGCTGCCATACTTCATATGTTAAATGTTCAAAACTATGAACTACATAAACAACTGATTAATTTAGACCAAAAATATTATTTTTTGTCCATAATATAGGCGAATCCGACACTGAATAGGCACTCATGTCATATACTTATAACCGAGGTCGAGCAACATAAGTGTTCAATGAAATTATACAATCATTAATAACTTTTATAGTGTTATACTCTTATATTTTACAAATATCTTTTGTATCGAGTTCCTCTAAACCAATATTATAATTCATAAGTTCAAAAGTGATCTTTTAACATAACGACCCGACCATTGACCCGATTAATTTTCAAATTTAAGACGACAATATAAAACACTCGACCCATCAGTAACCCGAAACCAAACCGGTCTCGACCTGATCAAGCATATTGACCTGATATATCTTGACTCATTGGTCAACCGATCCGAAACTGAACCGACCCGTTGTAGTTATTGACCCGATTAACCTGACCCGTAAGCGACCCAACTCGAACCCGACTCGACCTGAATAAGCAACTTGACCCGACCAAACCCGAGCCCGACATGACCCGAACTGCCTGAACCCGACCCGTAACTGACCTGATTGACCCGACTGCCACCTCTACACACCACTAATCATAGTTGTGCGTGAGCTATGTGATACGCGTGAGGTTTGAACCTTAGTCATCTTCTCCGTCTTCTTCTCACCTTACCTTAATTCGTCTTTCTTACGTCTGTTATAACAACAAGAATTCACAATACTTGAGAAGTTTTAATTACTATAATATATTATTTAATGTGGATTTGAAAAAGTTGTTTGGTTAAATGGGTTAACGGATTAAACAACTGGTTGTATATAAAGCTTGTTTAATGTTTTTGAGTTTTAGAGGTGTTGTACTTTATTAACAAACTGTCGAGTTACAGTACAAATTTTATTGAGTTTAAATAAATGATTCTTAAGCTCAATAATTTTGTAAAACAACTCAATAATTTGTAAAATAGCTCAATCACTTTGGGTAAGAGCTTAACAAGGTTAAGGTGGTTGCACGGAAACTAGGCGTAGCATAGGATAGCATTTTTTCGGTTGCATGTGGGTAAGCAAATATTACGAGTAAACAACTTCCTCATTTTGAAAGATTTAGACTGGAAAAGCTTTTGTTTTAACATTTCCGGAACTTTCTAGGAAGTTTTTTCAATTGATGTGAAATTAGGGCAATCCAAACAACGTACACCCTCCGTCCCGGTTAATTGTTGTCCTATTTTTTTGTCGGTGACAATTGTTGTCCTTTTTTATATTTGGAACGTTTTTTATGAGTAATTTGATCACACAATTGGACTATTATCCAATTGTCATCCACTAAGTGGAAACACAAATGGTCATTCACTCTCTCCTTGGTCTTTGTGCCAAAATGAAATGACAACAAATGAGCGGAACGGAGAGAATACTATTTTTACACTGCCCATTAATTATAATTCATGTGTTTTTTATGGGTAACCAAAAAAGTCCTTTACATGCTGGAAAAACTTGGTACACATCATTGTATATTTATCTGACATGTTTTTTGTTCATCCGCAGATGAAATTCAAACATCAAGCAGGTTTGATTGGGAAAAAAGATAATACATCTGAGGTATTACCTCATACTAGTATGAATTTGACTTTATTTGTATTTTTTTCGAGCTTTTTAAAATTTATAAGTCACATTTTAAAATTTTATATAGTATATGTTTTTTGCGTTCTATTGTAACCTTTTGTGCTTAAGTTTCAACTGAATGAACTCAAAAACGTTATAGTAAAATTCATAATTTTTAATTAAAAAAACTCAAAAACATTATTATAAACCTCAAAAACTATATTATCTGTGGTAGTACATCAGATGTATAATTCACTTACTGTGTTTGATTGCCTAATATTTACTATCATTCTCCACGTATCTTGAAATTACGAATTCGCAAAAACCTTTAAGTTAGTTGAATCCTTTGGGGATGGATGAAAGGGTGGGTTCTGAATAGTTGGCTAGAGTACGCATGGTTGTAGTAAGGGCGGAAATCGGAATATCCTCTTCTAAGGATGGTTTTTCTGCAACAAATTCGGCGTAGATAGAATCAAGCGTACTCAAGTCTTCGGCTTGCTGGATTTCATTCAAAAAGTTACGTCTAGCTCGGAGGGTCTTTTCTGGTTCGGGATCGAATGATACGAGCTCGGACGTGAGAGACCTGGGCATAAACTAACACTAAAGAGAAGGGTAAGATCGGTTTCAAGGAACCTTTAGTTCGCTGAGACAAAAAGACAAACAAAATTAAAAACAAACAGAAAACTGTTGCCTCCCCGACAACGGCGGCAAATTTGATAAGGGTAAAGTCGTGTTCCTAAAATCAAAGCAAACCTAACTCAGAAATAACTAATAGTCAGTGATAAGTAAGGTATCGAATCCGCAAAGAGGCGGTAATAATCTAGTTTTCTAATAACGAAGTCTGTCTTAAGGTAACAATTTATTGAAGGTTTGATTTTTGGTTTCGAAACTAATTGAAATAACAATAATAATAAAGGATAAATTCAATAAGATTAAAAGTTCTAGGGTCTCAAGTTCACTAGGATTATTATTAGAGGATAGAGGGATAATGAGTTAACATGCAATAATGCTATATAAGGTCACAAGTGAAAGTCCATAGACCTTAATTAGATTCCTCTAATTAATTGCTAAATTACTTGTTAATTTAGTATTTAATGATCTATGTAACATGCATGCAAATATAAAGACATTTATATAAAAGAAGAAATTTCCTCACATTGATATGGAAAATATATGGGCACAACAAGAACTCCTTCTTGTTGTTCTTGAGCTACAAATATGGATGAACACAAGAAATCTCCAAACTAGAAGACCTCCTTCAAGTTGCACCAAGAGTGATAAGTAAGGTATCGAATCCGCAAAGAGGCGGTAATAATCTAGTTTGCTAATAACGAAGTTTGTCTTAAGGTAACAATTTATTGAAGGTTTGATTTTTGGTTTCGAAACTAATTGAAATAACAATAATAATAAAGGATAAATTCAATAAGATTAAAAGTTCTAGGGTCTCAAGTTCACTAGGATTATTATTAAAGGATAGAGGGATAATGAGTTAACATGCAATAATGCTATATAAGGTCACAAGTAGACCTGGCAAAAGAGTCAATCGGGTTGGCTTGGGTCGGGCCAGTTCGGGTTGGGTCAGTTCGGGTCTCTCGTTGATTTCGGGTTAATTCGGGTTAATTCGGGTCGGGTCGGGTCATTTCGGGTTTCGGGTTTGTTGTCGGGTCCATTTCGGGTCAACCGGGTCGGGTTATTTCGGGTCGGATCATTTTCGGGTCAAAGAATAAGAGACAAAAGGCTATTTTAAGTCTTTTCGGTTCAATTAAAGTTATGTTTTGTCGGGTCATTTTTGGGTTGAGTGGTTTTGGATCGGGTTATTTTTGGGGTTTGGTTAGTTACGGGTCAAGAAAGCTCGGTCATGTTCGGTTCGGGTCGGGTCGGGTCAAATCGGGTTTTGGGTCACATCACGTGTTGTAGTTCGGGTCAATTTCGGGTCACAGATCGGGTCATTCGGGTCGGGTCAATCGGGTCAGGTTGCTTTTGCCAGGTCTAGTCACAAGATCGATTGATACAATTATGCCCTTGAGATCTACAATTTAACATGCAATCGCTATTATTAAACGAGTTCTACTCAATTATCGTAGCTTATACTTCCTCCCTTCAACTCCACTTTACCATATTTCCTTTTTCATCCATTCAACTTCACTCTACCACTTTCCTAAAAAAGAATGTAAAACTACCACTTTATCCTAATCAAAACATCTTATTTACATATAATGTCACTCATAACCCATTCATATCCCCACAAATATCAATTTAACAAAGCATCTTACACATTCCCTTAAGTACTTATATTAGTTTTTTAATGGCTCCCTTAATATTTGTGCAAAAAACAATATGTTAGAGTGGAATTGAATGGAGGAAGTATTAGTCTTAACTCGGTCGGTGAAAATCCTAATTCGCGAGACTAATTAGCTAATTCTGGCCAGTAATCAATTAACTAGGTTTAAAACAATAATCAAACGATAAACATGCAATTGCAATTCAATTAATTAATCTACCCCTTCGAACAATCCTAGATCCTCTTTCAACCATAGATTAAAGTTCAGCTACTCATATTAAACAAACTAACAGCAAATAACCTCGTACAAGACATAATTAAAGGCATAAGAAAGATTAATAACAAAGCAATTGAGATAACTAAAGATTAAAACTTGAATAACAATGTAAAGTAGTAATTACCGATTACAAGATTCAAAGATCTCCCGAAAGTTGAAGCAATACAATATCTAATTATAAAAATATTAGGTTTTTCTAAGAATTTCTAAGCAATAAAAAGCATAAGCCACAATAAGGGACGCGTTTTTCTATTTATATTACAAAATAGCCGATTTAAAGAAGTTTTAGGAAAATAGTAAAACTAGGAAACACTCGATCGAGTACTAACATACTCGATCGAGTATTTTGGCTTGCGACTCGATCGAGTGTCAGCATACTCGATCGAGCGTCCCTGAGATGCTCCAGCTTTTCTCTTGCGACTCGATCGAGTTTTGCACTTATTCGATCGAGTGACCTTGGGAAACTCTCATCCTCTATTTGTTGTCTTCTTCATTCTTCTAGATTCCGCGGTGTTCATTAACATCCAATTATTCCACAAATGCATCCATTCTGCATTAAAAAAAAACAGAAGGCGGAAGTATCGACATTCTAGCAATAATAACATTTAATCGCGCATTTAGTTACAAAAAATAGTCACTAAACTGACTAAGGGGAGACATAAACATGTGTGTATGTGTATATATATGACGGGACTAAAACACGGTGTCGTTAATTCCGCAAATTAGCTAGGCCAAATAACAATTTATAAAACCGAATCTAGACTCAAACCAACCTAAATAAAAAGGGTAGTAAGGGTAAGAAAAGGATCGAACCCAAGGGAAAGCGGTATTAGCTAAAAACAATCTAATCTAGACTCTTGCAAAATAACAATTAACAAAACTAATGGATCTAATCACAAATTAAAGCACTAATTACTAATTAAGACACTAATTAAAACAAAGACTTAAATTAATTACAAACTACGATATTTACAATGGAAAACATGTAGGAAAACATAAATGGGGGAGTTTTGGGTAAAAAGATGAGTTAACATGAAATATGAAAATCTAGCTTAGGCAGTAGCACAAACACCTTCAATGCAAGTAATCAAATATGTGAGAAAATACTTAGTGTAATTATCCCAAGTAACACAACAATTAGCAAAGATGACTCCTTTCTTCCTCTCTTCTCATTTATCTAATACCAACTCCTAAGAAATAGCCAACATGAATTAAACCACCCAAAATTGACCCTTTACAACTAAACCCACACTTATTAAAACATAAGCATAGGCAAAGAAGCAAGCTTTAGGCATTCAACCAAAGGATTAAGCTAGAATTATGCAATTCAACATTAAACCATGTAAAAATCACACAACATACAATTTATTTCTCAAAAGGCTCAAACTCTTAAACCAAAGATGAAACCTTTCAAGTCTACTTCATACATTCAAGCATAGGGTGACAATTCCTACCAAGAACAAGCATGTATCAAGTAAACAAAATGTCAAGCTAGTCAAACCAAACATTCATTCACTCAACATAAAAGATTAACATAAACAAATTGCATTAAATAGAGAAGAAAAGGATTATAGAGTCATACAATTGCTAAAGGTGTGAACTTGTTCAAATTACACCAAGTAATGAAAAGATTAGCTACCCATAGTCTTCATATTACAACCAATTTCTAAGTAAAACCAAATTACAAGAGCCAAAGTTGAAGAACAAAGTAGAGAATTTCTAAGGAAAATATGATGTTTCAATGTTGTATGCTTGGCCTCCTCTCTCTCTCTTCAGTTTTCTTCTTATATACCCTTGGTCCGCAAACCTAGGGGCCTTGAAAGGTGGGCTTCCCAAAAGACAAGACGAGAAAATGAAGAAATCCCGTGCTGAGAAAGGACGCATGCTGCGTCCTACGACGCAGGCTGCGTCGTGCTGACGCAGGCTGCGTCGTGCTGACGCAGGCTGCGTCGTGATGACGCAGGCTGCGTCGAGCACTGCCCGTTTTTACCTTTGCTTTCCTTCTTGACTTTCGTTGACCCATAGTCTTTTGGCCCCGCCTTGACTTCCATTGACCCATTGGGCTTGGTCTTCATACCTTGGTGATTCATTGCTAGCCCACTCCAATTTTCGGGTTTTTGGGTCTCGGGTTTCGGGTTTGACTTTCATTGACTTTTGGGTTTTGACTCTCGAAATTGCCTTAAAATACTAAATACTAACATTATTACAAAAAACTAAAATTAACATAAAACAAAGCTAATGACCCGTAAAAAGTAAAACGAAAGACTCTAAAAATTACTACTAGACACGACAATATTTGGTGTTGTCAAATACCCCCACACTTGGACTTTTACTCGTCCCGAGTAAAACTCGAGATTGGCAAGGCAAACACAAGTCCAAACATAGCATGCGAAGGTAATGACCTCTCTTCCCTTACCTCTTCCTTCTTATATCTCCCTCAAAACACAACCACCTATTTAAACAAAAGAAAAATTTGACTCAAGGTTGTTTTAACACTCTTCCCTTACCTCTTCCTACTTATAACTCCCTCTTAACAAGACTCGACACACCACCGACTCCGACTCATTTCAACTCAAATCCTCCCTTCTTATAACTCCCAAGAATGTAGTATGACCATCTTTGCCTTATCCCAAGGCATAGCGAGATGGTCTTCATCATCAAACTCCATACAACTCCACTACTTATACCACCCCCTTATTACTCCACTAATGTAATGCATGGTTACTTGGTTGGCCCCAAACTACACAATTTGTACAACCGAGTAACCACCAAGAGAAAAACCACCAATTTGGAACCAAGTTTTGTGACTCAAAATAAAAATAAAGGAAGTCCTAAGCTAGCCTCCTTCCAATTCCCTCCTTATCACTCCCTTCTTATACCTCCAAAATCCTCAACATAGAAAGTATTATGCTCAAATTTTTTTTTTCATTTTTTTTTTTTTCATTTTTCCTTTTTTTTTCTTGAAAATCCCTCATTTTGCCTAAGGTGCCCTTTCGGGTTTTCACCTTAGCTTTTCCTTTCCTCTCATTGGTGGCTCGCAACTCGATTCTTCATTTTGCCCGGAATGCCCTTTCGGGTTTTCATTCCGTCCTCGGCCACCTTCCCAATCTTGCCTAGGTGCCCACCCTTGTGGGTTTTCACCTAGCCGGGATTTTCAATTTTTTTTTTTTTTTTTTTTTTTTTTCTTTTCTAAATAAAGACAATTAAAAATACAATGCATCAAAAACAAACTAACTATGTACAATCTTCTCCCCCACACTTAGAACATACAATGTCCTCATTGTAGGAGAAAAGAAAAAGGTTACCTCATCAATTGTCGAAATGAGAAGAACCCGAGGCACCTCCTCGGTTTCTCCTCCTTTCCCTTGCTTCTCTAATCCTTCTTCTTCGTTCCATGCCTTCATCAAGGACTTCTTGAGTGTATGGAGTTGGGTAGTCCGGGTTTTGTTGGATGGACATCCCAAAGAGAGAGCTAGCCAAACCATAGACGTCCTCTTGTGCCACCGCATCTTCATAAGAGTCTTGAAGATAGGTGTGGTGGCGCTCATTTTGAACGTTAAAGTGGCTCTTAGCTTGCTCCCTCCAAGCATTTTGGGTGGTCCACATTTCATTTTGTTCCCGCCACCTTTGATCTTGTCGTTCCCTCCAAAGGCGGGCCTCCTCTTGCCCTTCTACCATCCTTCTCCATTCCTCTCTTTGAGCCCTCTCGGCCGCCCCTCTCAATCTCTCTCTCTCCTCCACCACAACGTGCCAATCATCCAATGTCTCAAGCCTACTACCTTGTTGTGTTTGCCATGTGTTTGAATCGTCCACCCTCCCACTAATATGCTTCAAAACGTCGTTGGTGCTAGCAAAATAGTTAGCCATTTGTTGTTGCCATGGCTCCACGGGTATGCTAGAACGACCCTCCGCATCAAACATGGGGGTGTCGGTGTCTTGGTGGCTTTGTAATGGTGATTGGAAATGGAATGGTGGTGGTGGTGGTGGTTGTTGTTGTTGTTGTTGTTGTTGTTGTTGTTGTTGTTGTTCATAATTTGTGGTTTGGGAAGGTCCTTGCTCAATTGCTCACTCCCCTCACCACCCTCTCTCCTTACCCTCCTTCTTTGCCTCAAAGGCACTTCCTCTACCTCCTCCTCCTCCTCCTCACTACTTACCCCCAAACTTTCCTCCCTAGGACACAAAAAATCCCACGCCGCGGGTCCTCTAGGTAAGGGGTTGTTTTGGGGTCTAGGCATCTTCATGTAACTTAGCCCGTCACTTCCCAACCAAAACCCTTTCAAGGGTTGCTCTTTGCTAGTCTTAAGCATATGAACTTCCTCTAGCCCAAGTCGGTTGTATCTCGTCAACCCCCTACAAATGTTCATCGCTTGATCATTACCAATGCCCCCCTCATAATGCCTCACCAAGAAAGAAATCACCCCCCACAATGGATGCTTGCCCTTGACGACTTTTTCCTATGTTTAATGCAAGCTCTAAAAAACAAATCGGCCCAATCCGGGATCCCTACCCCCTCCGGAAGCATAGTCCACAAACAAAGCCCGATATTCTCCGGCACTTTGGTGGGTTCTCCCGCGGAGTTGAAGACAGTGGTAATGAATCTTGTGATTAGGCGGAGTACGGGGTGGGTGATGGCTGAAAGTTTGGCATCTTTAGAGGGGCCGTGGTCATTGGCAATGTTATCCCACATCAAATGCATTTTGCCCTTGGGGCACCTAATGTCTTCGGCTTGCTTGGTGATTTTCAGGATTTGACGGATTTCGGAAGTTGGGGCATTATGCCAAGTTTGGTTCAAACGGAATCGGTAGGCTTTCTCCTCACCTTCGGGCACATCCAACTCCGACAAGGTTGCTAGAAACTCGTATGCGAAACTCCTATAGGTGTAATCCCAGGAGTTCGGCTCGAGATAAGCCTCTAGCCCTACTTTAGCTAGCATGTCCCTTGTCAAGTTGAACATGCCTAAGGCATGGAGGGTGTTTGGGCAAAAGAATTTGGTGGCTACAAGAGGTTGTGTGGTTAGCTTATCCCAAATTTTCTTATACTGAGCATTCAACCTTTCATAACCCATGAACACCGCTTCTACCTCGGTGTCGGGCTCACTCACCGCGGCCCTCTTATTTTTCCCTTTGCCAAACAATTTAGAGATCTTGGGTGCCATTTCTACAAAATTTAACAAACAACACACTACAACAACAACAAGCAATCACTCGAAAGATTTTTCCCTCAAGCAATTCAACAAACACTTGGTGTGCAACAATTTCTACACCTCAAGAAGTTAGTGTTTGTTGAATTTCTTTACCTTACTCAGAAAACTTTGTCCAATCCTAACTACACAATCAATCAAGGGCAAGGGGGAACTCAACCTAAGACTAATTCTAGCCTAATTCGAGCAAAAACTTGAAGAACAATGAAAAAGTTGAGTATGAAGTTATACCTTTGCTTTTCCACAAGATTCGAGCTCCTTGATGATTAGAATAGGTAGGGAATCCGACAAATAGCCTTAAAAACCCAGCAAAAGATCCTAAAAACCGAATTTGAGGAAAAAAAATATAGGTTTTCAAAACGGATTTTCTGAGATTGTGAGGGATTGAGACTGATTTTGGGGTTATTGAAGGTAAAATAGTGATTAGGAAGAATAATTGGATTGATTTTGATGAAGGTTTTGGAAGATTTGAGTGAGAAAGATGGATTTTTGAGGGATTGGGGGTTGGGTTTGGTGTGTTTGTCGTGAAAGATGAAGGATGAATGTATGCTTTTGTTTTTAGGAAGAACACGGGCTAAAGGAGAACAAATGCTGAAAAACTGCATTCGACGCAGGCTGCGTCCTACGACGCAGGCTGCGTCCTACGACGCAGGCTGCGTCCTTCACTGCCGGATCATCTTGCCTTTTGCACTTAGCCAAATTTTGGCTAAGTGTTCCAAACACCTCCATACTTGCATTTTCACTCTAATAGTCCATGATAACCTCCAATATCCAAAATCCATCGATTCCCGAACTTTTTATCCGCGGCACGCATCCCGAGGCGGCCGAAAACTCGCAAAACTTCATAAAACCGTTAGCAACTTCAAAAATTTTTTGTTTGATGCAATGTCTAAGTAATTGAAAACATCTCAAACACTAAGAATAAACAATGAAAATTCAAAGAAATATTCACAAGGATAGAGTATGTACACGGTTTGCCGTTTATTTAGAGTCGATGGCTCGACTTAGCTATTTCAAGCTTTTCAACTTTGATAAATGGGGTCTTCAAGCAAGACCTCTTCTTCCCCTTCCCGGGCACATCCTTGGAAATAGTGTTTGAGACGGTGGCCATTCACTTTGAGGAGCTTTCCATCCCCGGGCCCCTCCACTTCAATAGCTCCATGGGTAAACACTTTCTTGACGGTGTAAGGTCCAAACCATCTTGACCTCAACTTGCCCGGAAAGAGCTTAACCCGGTTTTAGAACACAAGAACTTTATCACCCTCCTTGAAAACTCGACGGTTTATCATTCCATCATGCCATCTCCTTGTTTTCTCCTTGTAGATGGAAGAGTTCTCATAAGCATCTTGGCGAATTTCTTCAAGTTCTTGTAATTGAAGCTTTCGGTGCATACCGCTCTCATCTTGGTTTTGGTTGAAAGATTTGATAGCCCAATAGGCTTTGTGCTCAACCTCCACGGGGAGGTGGCAAGCCTTGCCATAGATGAGACGGAATGGGGACATGCCAATGGGGGTTTTAAAAGCGGTCTTATATGCCCACAATGCATCAACTAGCCTCTTGCTCCAATCCTTTCTATCCGGATTAACCGTCTTTTCAAGGATTCCTTTGATTTCACGGTTGGAGAGTTCGGCTTGCCCGTTTGTTTGTGGGTGATAGGCCGTGGAAATTTTATGAATCACCCCATACCTCTTGAGAAGGCCTCCAATCACCTTGTTGCAAAAATGGGTCCCCCTATCACTAATGATAGCCCTTGGAAAGCCAAACCGGGAGAATATGTTCTCTTGAATGAAAATGGCTACTACCTTGGCATCATCGGTGCGGGTAGGAATTGCTTCAACCCATTTTGACACATAATCTACCGCCAAGAGGATGTATAAATAACCACCGGAATTTGGAAAGGGGCCCATAAAGTCAATTCCCCACACATCAAAGATCTCACAATATAGAAGAGGTTGTTGTGGCATCTCATTTCTTTTTGTCAAATTCCCCACCCTTTGACATCGGTCACAAGTTTTTACAAAATCTTTGAAAAGGCTTGGCCAAAAGAAACCGCATTCAAGCACTTTTCTAGCGGTTCTTTGTGGCCCAAAATGTCCTCCACAAGCATAGTCATGACAATGATGTAAGATGGAAGGGATCTCATTCTCGGGCACACATCTTCTCACAAGTTGATCTTGGCAAAACTTCCACAAGTAAGGATCATCCCATGTATAGTACTTGGCATCGGATTTGACTTTGCTCTTTTGATGAGAAGAGAAATGGCTTGGAAGCCGCTTTGTCACCAAATAGTTCACCATGGTAGCATTCCTTCATGGTTTAGCCGGCTCAAATGATCCGCCACCACATTCTTCACTCCTTTCTTGTCTTTTATTTCCACATCAAATTCACTTAGGAGAAGGATCCATCTCAACAACCTTGGCTTTGCATCCTTCTTTGCCACAAGGTAT
Source organism: Heliosperma pusillum (assembly GCA_022085475.1). NCBI lineage: Eukaryota > Viridiplantae > Streptophyta > Magnoliopsida > Caryophyllales > Caryophyllaceae > Heliosperma > Heliosperma pusillum. The sequence goes on along the minus strand of JAIUZE010003047.1, from coordinate 24,972 downwards.
CTAATGGCGCCATGATCGGTGTAGATGATCACCTTTGTGCCCAAGAGATAAGATCGGAATTTTTCTAGAGCATAAATCACACTAAGGAACTCCTTCTCCGTCGTAGAATAGTTCTTTTGAGCATCATTCAAGAGGGTAGAAGCATATTGGATCACATGGGGTCCCTTGTCACTCTTTTGACCCAAAACCACTCCCAATGCATAGTCACTTGCATCGGTCATGATTTCAAATGGAAGATCCCATCGTGGTGCTTGAATAATTGGGGCGGTGACCAATCTCTCCTTCAAGTCATCGAATGCTTTCCTACATGAGTCATCAAAAACAAACTCCGCTTCTTTGTGCAAAAGCTTACATAAGGGGTTAGCAATCTTGGAAAAATCCCTAATAAATCTCCGGTAGAAACCGGCATGTCCAAGAAAAGACCTAATGTCTCGGGTGTTAGAGGGATAAGGTAAGGTTTTGATAATGTCAACCTTAGCCTTATCCACCTCAACCCCTCTTTCCGACACTACATGTCCTAAAACGATGCCACTAGTCACCATGAAATGACATTTTTCGGAGTTTAAAATGAGATGAGACTCTTGGCATCGCTCTAAGACAAGAGCAAGGTGTTTTAGACATGCATCATAGGAGTCCTCATGGACGGTGAAATCGTCCATGAATACTTATATGATTCGTTCTACATAGTCGGAGAAAATACTCAACATGCACCCTTGAAAAGTTCCCGGTGCATTACACAAACCAAAGGGCATACGACGATAAGCAAATGTACCAAATGGGCATGTGAATGTGGTCTTGACTTGGTCCTCGGGTGCGATTGGGATTTGAAAATATCCCGAGTACCCGTCAAGGAAACAATAGAAAGCTTTTCCCGCTAGTCTTTTTAACAATTGATCAATAAATGGTAGCGGGAAATGATCTTTCAAAGTAACCGCATTCAAGCGGCGGTAGTCAATACACACCCTCCAACCGGTTTGTGGTCGGGTGGAGACCAAGTCTCCTTGTGCATTCTTGACTACCGTCTCTCCTCCCTTTTTGGGTACGACTTGAGTTGGGCTAACCCAACGAGAGTCGGAAATAGGGAAAATGATACCCATTTGCAATAGCTTAATTACCTCTTCTTGTACTACCTCCGCCATGGGTGGATTGAGCCTCCTTTGGGGTTGTCGGACCGGTTTGGCATCCACTTCAAGTCGTATCTTGTGCATGCAAGTCACCGGGCTTATCCCTTTTAGGTCCGCTATGCTCCACCCAAATGTTTCATTATGCTTTTCAAGTAGTGATACCAATTTGCCTTCTTGGTCCTCGGTGAGTGTGCTTGAAATGATAAGTGGTAGGGTGTTCTTGTCCCCTAGAAAGATGTACTTCAAATGGCTTGGGAGGGTCTTCAACTCGACCTTCGGGGGTTGGATTATGGAAGGGAGGGGCTTGTGGAGTGGAATACTCAAAGCAAACAACTCGGATAGGTTCGCCAGTGCGGGACGCAGGCTGCGTCCAGCGACGCAGGCTGCGTCGTGCGACGCAGGCTGCGTCCTACGACGCAGGCTGCGTCGAGCACTGCCTTGCCCTGTTTTCAGCATCTCTATGACGTTGAGTTCCTCATATGTTTCTATGGGCTCTTCCCTTTCCAAGTCTTCAAGACATTCCTGCACATCAACGACCAACAACAAACGCAAACCTTCCTCTTCCATGTGGTTAGTCAAAGCTACCTCGAGTGGGTCTCTATCACAAAGTTTATACATTTGATTTACTAATGGCTCAAATATATCCAAGAAGAAACAAGATTGATGGTCACTCGGGTGCCTCATGGAGTCATATATATTGTAAGTTAATCTTTTCCCTTCAAACTCCATAGTCAAGCACCCGTTTGAAACATCGATCTTGGTATTTGAAGTTTTCATAAACGGCCTACCAAGAAGGAGAGGGGTGGCACTAGAGCTAGATTTCATATCTAAGACGTAGAAATCCGCCGGGAAGACAAGATTATCGACTTCCACTAGCACATCCTCTACCATGCCCTTGGGGTAAACACTAGACCTATCGACAAGTTGAATGACCACCCCGGTCTTAGACAAAGGTCCTAAGCCTAGGGTCTCATAAATAGATAGGGGCATGACGTTTATAGAAGGCCCAAGGTCTAGCATGGCACGTTTAAAACTTTTTCCCCCAATAGTGCAAGGGATAGTGAACATGCCCGGGTCTCCACATTTCTTGGGTAAATTTTGCTTGAAAATTGCCGACACATGTTCACTCACCCTAACCTTATGGGTTCCCTTCTTAGGATTTCTCCTAGGTGTACAAAGTTCTTTCAAAAACTTAGCATACCTAGGGACACTATTCAACAAGTTTAGAAGAGGAATGTTTACCTCACATTTCCGGAAAGTCTCATATAAGTCATTCTCCTTGGCATACTTCCTAGTGCTTATCAAAGCACTAGGAAATGGGACTTCCGGTATATACTCCTCCACTTCATCATCTTCAATAGTATCCTTGCCCTTCCTTGAAGTGTCTCCCTTGGGGTCCTTGCTTGTGGATGCCCCTTTTTCATTTTTCGATATCTCTTCATGACCAACCACCAATTCTCCTTGGTCTTCAATCTCCAAGGTTTCCATCTCAATATTCTTCATCTTTTCCTTGCCTCTTCCAAGGGGGTTTACTTCCAATTATTTACCTCCCCTCAAGGTCATGGCACTAGCATTTTCCCTTGGTGGGGGAATGGTTTGAGATGGGAATCTTGTGAAGCTTGAGGCTTGGGATTTTGACAAATTTGAGGCCATTTGGGATAGTTGGGTTTCCAAGTTGTTCACCCTAAGGTTGTTAGCCCTCCTATCCTTTCTTGCTTCCTCTCTATCCCTCCTTGCCTCCTCCCTATCCTTCTCTTGATTGGCAAGGAGTGTTTGCAAGATGTCACTCAAGTTCCCTTGAGAAGAAGAATTCCCTTGATTTGGACCTTGGTTTGGTTGTCTTTGGGATTGAGAATTATTTGGAAAATTTGAGTTGTTGGGTCTTGGGTTGTTGAAATTCCTTTGGGGATTTTGGTTGAAATTAGAGTTTCGGTTTTGGGTTGGATTTTGGGCTCTCAAGTGATTGAATTGGCCATTTTCAAAACTCTTTGACTTGTCACCTCCCCACCCCAACAGATCACGATTTCCCACTTGGTTATACATTCCTCCACCACTTAAGTTTCTAGCATTGTAATTCCCATACCCCATGGCATTGACACTCTCCATGGTGGCTCCTTGCTCGATCATGATGTAACATGTATTTGTAGCGTGGTCACCTCCACAATAAGAACATTCAAGTGATTCAGGGTGTTGAGAAAATGAGCTACTTTTGTCGACAACCAAGTTGGACACCATGCTTTTGAGTTCACCCATCTCTTGCATGATTTTGTGATTTTGAGAGGCATAAGGATCTTCCATGGAAGATACATTTCTAGAGCTTCCTCCCCTTTCATTTTTCCTCCCGTAGCTCCTTGTGTTCATAGCCAACTTCTCAATAATGTTGTTGGCCTCGGCCACATTAAGTGTATCAATGCCACCTCCGGTGGCGGCAATGATCATCCGTTGGTCGTTTTGGCACAAACCTTCATTGAAGGCCGTCAATAAATCATCCCCCGACATCCCATGATATGGGCATCTAGCTACAAGGATCTTGAAGCGTTCCCAATAGTCATAAAGGGTTTCCCCCATGTCTTTCTCAATGGTAGTGATGAGCTTCTTTGAATGATTATGCCTCGAATCCGGGTAGTATTTCTCAAGAAATTTCTTCTTCAAACCCACCCAAGTAGTGACGGAATGGGCCGGAAGACAAAATAACCATTCCTTAGCGGCATCTTGTAGAGAGAAAGGAAATGCCCTAAGCTTAAATTGGTCTTCGGTCACTCCTTGGGGAATGGCCCCTTGGCAAATCATGTGGAATTCGGCCAAGTGCCTATTTGGGTCATTTCCCACCATTCCGTGGAATCTAGGCAAGTTGTGGACAAAGAACCCCTTTAGCTCGAAGTTTACATCCCCCATGGGAGGGTATGCGATACATAGGGGTTGCTCTTCGTAGTTTCTTGCCCGAATCTCACCAATCGTTCTATTGTCTTCCATTTCGGGTGGGTAGATGATGTTCAAAGGGGGTGGTCTCCTAGGAGGTGAATCAAAAACTTGCTCTTGTTGTTCTTGAAAAATATTGTTCCCCAACTCCTCTTCACTAGGCTCCCTCCAAAAGGGTCTCCTATAGAGGGGATTCGAAAACAACCAATTGGAAATGCTACTTGAGGAGGGATCAATGTCTTGGTCACCAAGTCCTTCTTGTGACCTAGGCATAAACTCTAAAACAACTTCAACAACACAATTAGTAACTTCAACACCAAGTAACCTACAACCAATACAAAAAGAAATATTTGAAAAAACAATCTAAACAAAGTATGACACTAAAAAGAGTTTCAATTTGATATTTTAGCTATATTGCCTTCCCCGGCAACGGCGCCAAATTTGACGGCTCTAAAACACGGTGTCGTTAATTCCGCAAATTAGCTAGGCCAAATAACAATTTATAAAACCGAATCTAGACTCAAACCAACCTAAATAAAAAGGGTAGTAAGGGTAAGAAAAGGATCGAACCCAAGGGAAAGCGGTATTAGCTAAAAACAATCTAATCTAGACTCTTGCAAAATAACAATTAACAAAACTAATGGATCTAATCACAAATTAAAGCACTAATTACTAATTAAGACACTAATTAAAACAAAGACTTAAATTAATTACAAACTATGATATTCACAATGGAAAACATGTAGGAAAACATAAATGGGGGAGTTTTGGGTAAAAAGATGAGTTAACATGAAATATGAAAATCTAGCTTAGGCAGTAGCACAAACACCTTCAATGCAAGTAATCAAATATGTGAGAAAATACTTAGTGTAATTATCCCAAGTAACACAACAATTAGCAAAGATGACTCCTTTCTTCCTCTCTTCTCATTTATCTAATACCAACTCCTAAGAAATAGCCAACATGAATTAAACCACCCAAAATTGACCCTTTACAACTAAACCCACACTTATTAAAACATAAGCATAGGCAAAGAAGCAAGCTTTAGGCATTCAACCAAAGGATTAAGCTAGAATTATGCAATTCAACATTAAACCATGTAAAAATCACACAACATACAATTTATTTCTCAAAAGGCTCAAACTTTTAAAGCAAAGATGAAACCTTTCAAGTCTACTTCATACATTCAAGCATAGGGTGACAATTCCTACCAAGAACAAGCATGTATCAAGTAAACAAAATGTCAAGCTAGTCAAACCAAACATTCATTCACTCAACATAAAAGATTAACATAAACAAATTGCATTAAATAGAGAAGAAAAGGATTATAGAGTCATACAATTGCTAAAGGTGTGAACTTGTTCAAATTACACCAAGTAATGAAAAGATTAGCTACCCATAGTCTTCATATTACAACCAATTTCTAAGTAAAACCAAATTACAAGAGCCAAAGTTGAAGAACAAAGTAGAGAATTTCTAAGGAAAATATGATGTTTCAATGTTGTATGCTTGGCCTCCTCTCTCTCTCTTCAGTTTTCTTCTTATATATTCTTGGTCCGCAAACCTAGGGGCCTTGAAAGGTGGGCTTCCCAAAAGACAAGACGAGAAAATGAAGAAATCCCGTGCTGAGAAAGGACGCAGGCTGCGTCCTACGACGCAGGCTGCGTCGTGCTGACGCAGGCTGCGTCGTGATGACGCAGGCTGCGTCGAGCACTGCCCGTTTTTACCTTTGCTTTCCTTCTTGACTTTCGTTGACCCATAGTCTTTTGGCCCCGCCTTGACTTCCATTGACCCATTGGGCTTGGTCTTCATACCTTGGTGATTCATTGCTAGCCCACTCCAATTTTCGGGTTTTTTGGGTCTCGGGTTTCGGGTTTGACTTTCATTGACTTTTGGGTTTTGATTCTCGAAATTGCCTTAAAATACTAAATACTAACATTATTACAAAAAACTAAACTTAACATAAAACAAAGCTAATGACCCGTAAAAAGTAAAACGAAAGACTCTAAAAATTACTACTAGACACGACAATATTTGGTGTTGTCAATATATATTTGATGAGTCCATAAGTCCTTCTCTAAGCCATTAGATTCTACAAGATTAATGGTTGAGATTAAAAGCAAAAAAACACACACCCAACATGTAATTAATGTTTTCTCTCTCATAATTTTAATTCCCAATTAACCTAATCAATAGGTTCCTCTTTTTTATCAACTGATTCATTGAATTAACGTGTTTTGATTTATATTTCAAATATCAAAATATTTGATTTAAGAAGATAATTTCAAATCCGCGTAAAGTAAAATCGGGTACATAAAATACTCCGTAAATCTTCGTTCGGACTCCGATTTAGGCGAAACAAGATTCTAAATTAATTAATTTTTCGAGCCCGTCGCAATGGTAATATTTTCGTACACCACTGAGTTTTTAAAATTTCGATTTCTGTTAATTTATCAAAATTACACCTTTTTGTCTGAAGCTATACCCGTTTTTTGCTTAAAATTACACTATATTTACTTCAACTTACACCATATATGCTTAAAGTTACAACCAAATTAATTGAAATTAAGTTTCTAAATTACTCATATACTTGAAATTACACACTATCACTTGAAGTTACTTAAAGTTACACCATATCTTTATTGAAGTTACATGATGTCCAATTGAAGTTACACCAGATCTAGTTGAGATTAATAAATTAATTTAGTCATAGAGTTGAAGTTGGACCATATATACTTAAAATTACATAATATCCGTTGAAAGTTATACTCAATTTACTTGAAATTACATCATATTTATTTGAAATTTATTAATTAATTTAATCATCTGGTTGAAGTTACCTCATTGATGATTAAAGTTACTTTGATTGTAAATTGAAGTTACACTAATTGTGATTGATGTTACACTGATTGTGTATTGAAGTTACAATGATTGTATATTGAAGTTACACAAATTGTTTATTAGAGTTACACTCATTGTGAATTGAAGTTACATCATATCTTATTTGATTGAAGTTATACTAATTATAAATTGATGTTACAATAATTGTGAACTGAAGTTAAACACTATATATTAGTTTTTTAAATTTACCCATATACTTGAAATTACACAATTAATTTAGTCGTATAGTTGAAGTGGATCATATATACTTAAAATTACACAATATCCTTTTAAAGTTACACTCAATTTACTTGAAATACACTATATTTAAGAGAAATAATTTAATTAATATACCCATACACTTGAAGTTGCATCCATCTAGTTGAAATTATCTCATAGCAAATTAAAGTTACAATGATTGTAGATTGAAGTTACACTAATTGTGTACTGAAGTTACACTGATTGTGAATTGAAGTTACATTGTCAAAATGAAATTACACTGATTGTGTATTAAAGTTACAGTAATTGCAAAATAAAGTTACACTAGTTGTGAGCTAAAGTTACACACTATATATTTAAAGTTACACCTTTAAAAATTGAAATTACACAACATATATTTTGAAGTTACACTCTTTAAAATTACACTGATTGTGTATTAAAGTTACACTAATTGTAAAATGAAGTTACACTAGTTGTGAGCTGAAGTTACACACTATATATTTAAAAGTTACACCTTTTAAAATTAAAATTACACAACATATACACTCTTTAAAATTGAAATCATGGCCATTATCATGTTGCAGTGGCGAGTTCAAATCACCATCTCCACTGTGCTCCTCATCCGTCTGCACCTCTACCATTGAGCACCATACTAACACCACCGATTGTACACCAACATAGCAGCAACGAACTCGGCATTGAGGAAGCAAGCACCATCGCACAACCCTCTCGCACATGACCCCAAAAAAACATCATCAATATAACCTACAAAAAAAATCCCGATTTTAATACCAATGTAAACAAAAAAACACATGTTTTCTAGTTAATATAGATTATTTACTCATTAATTACGCAATATATGTTTAGAGGTGGAAAACGCCAAGCAAGAAGAAAAGAATTAAAGATGGACTTACCCATAAAGGTTTTCCAAAATTGTTCATAGATAAACATCTTTGCTCTTAGCTTGGATTGGTTATTTATCCAATCAAAAGGTAGAAGATTAGATGCCATATACTCCTCTTCATATACTTTATTTCACATTGAAGTTTTGGCTGTAAATCAATCCGTACAACATAATATTGAAGATGAGATTTGATTTTTTTTTTCTTTATTATAGGTAGCACAATGTTACGGGTAGGATAAGGGTGTTATTTTTTGGTTAATTTTTCAAAACGGAGAGTCCATAAGTCCTCCAATTTTGATCTAATGGTTAATTGTTCATATATAGATGAGTCCCTAAGTCCAATTTTGATCTAATGCTTAATTCTTTTGTAAGATCTTTATTATATATCTAATGGTTAATTGTTCATATATAGTCAGGTTCAGGTAAGTCCACCAATTTTGATGAGTCCCTAAGTCCTCTTCTACACCATTAGATCTTACAAAAGATGGGTGGATGAGATTAAAAGCATTACACACATTCACCTACTATTAATTAATGCAAATTTGAACTTTTGTAATTTTATTTAAGATATGTTTTTGTAACTTTATAACAAATTTATGTAACTTTGTTTTTTTACGAATGTAACTTTCACCTTTAAATGTGTAACTTAATATTAATTTAGTTATTTTTGAGTGTAACTTCAGCCTTAAATGGTGTAACTTTATGTTAATATATTCCATTTTATATATTAATTTAAAATTATGTAATTTTAAGAAAAAATTTGTGTAACTTTATTTCTTTACGAGCGTAACTTCAGTGATTTGCGAGTGTAACTTTAGTATTTTAAGGCCATTTTGTATATATAAAAATTTGAAATTAAGTATTTTAAATATATTGATTTGAATTTATTACAATTTTATAAAACTTTAGTCATATTTTATGTAACTGTATTCAAATTTTATGTAACTTTAACCAAATTATATGTAATTTTAGCCAAATTATAATGTAAATTTAGTCCAAATTTATGTAATTTTTAGTACTTTAGCTGTGTAAATTTAGTCCAATATGACAGTCTCTTTACTCCCCTCAATAACCTCCTATCACCGCCTAAACAACCCAACCACCAACTGCCCACCATTACTGTCTAGACCTGAGACCTTATCTCCGACACAACCACAGTAGTCAGACCACCACAGCGACACCGCCACCAGCAACACTACCCCCACCCATCGCTACCATCAACCACCTTCAGAAAAACGAGATCTAAAAAATTCTCACAAAAAAAAACGACATCTGACCGGACGTGGGAGATGAGAGGAGATAGAAACAAGGAAAAGGAGGCGTGGGGTCTGCGGCAGCAGGTGCAGGTGATGCGGTTGTGGCGTCAAGGGCGGCGAAGGTGGCGAAGGTGGCTGGTGGCGTAAGGCGGGGTGGGTGAAGGTGGGAACGGCGAGAGCAGGGACGGCGAGGGCAGGGACGACGAGCGCGGTAAGTGGTGGCAGGTAGTGTGGTCGCGGCGTGGAGGCCGTGGTGGCAGGTAATGTATGGCGTCGAAGGCGTGGTGGCGAGGATGATGGACATGAAGGGGCGGTGTGGTGTCGACTAGGCGGCGTCGGCTAGGGCGGTGTGTGGTGAGGTGAGGCGGCGAGGGCGGCGTCAGTAGTGACGAAGTGGTAGGTGGGGTGGGGGCGGCGCAGGAGAAGGAGTGGGAAGTTGGTGGATGGTGGTTTGAGAGAGAATAGGGTAGAGAGAGTGGTAGATTTCTGAAATGATTAGGGTTTGGGTGAGGTTTGGAGCTTTTATATCACCCTTTCATTTTTTGTTTTAATCTTGACCTTTCATTTGTTTGATCCAATGAATCAGATTATGACTCATGGACTCACTTAAAGAAGGTGGACTTATGTGATCCTATATATATATATATATATATATATGTATGTATGTATATATATATATATATATGTATATTATATACATACATATATAGAATTAGGATCTCGTGCGAACTAAAAGTTTGGTGCGAACCTACGAACTAAGCCATAACTGTCAGATTTAAAGTTGATAAAGAACAATCAACGGCTGACATCAAATGGGTACACTCTCCCACCAACTAAAAGTCAAAGCAACATATCTTTCGTTTTCTTACAAAGAACCACTACTCCAACAAAACTGCTGGTCGTCGCACGCATCAGACGACGGGTCCCCGGCATCTATCATCTCTATCTGACATTCAATAAACCCATTGGAGTGACTTTGCCTCGTCATTACCAACACCATCGATGAGATACGCCGCCTACCACCGCCACCGACAATGACTTCTCCGGCCAAACATTTCACTTTTGGATGCGAAACTTTCTGATCATGTCACTAGTATAGTTACTTTTTTAAAATTTATTTTCTTTTTATTTAGATCTAGCAACTATTATTTGGAAAATAAAAACAATAACGATGTTTTGATGTCCATTTTTAATGTTTTTTTATTTGGGGTCCACCGACGACTGCAAGGATAGCTACAGTATCGATCGGCGGTGGGGAAAGTGATGGTCATCTGTGCGCGTTGGAGAAGTGAGTGGCGCAAGGACAACATTCTGTCGTTGTTGTCGATACGGGAAGACGGCTAGTGATCTCATTGTTTGATAATGTAGTGAGGGGATCATGAGTGGTGGGAAGGTGCTTCGTGGGCATGGTGGCTGACATGTAGGCGGTGGTGATGGGCAATTGGGCGGTGTAGTTTATAGTCGAGGGATTATGAATGATAGATTAACATTAATCATTTCAATACATACAGTTAATTAGAACTAAGACTAGACTAGATACCTTTAAAAAGGTGAATATTGGATCAAATTTAAACAAGCTTAAATTCGTTAAGCAGTGTATCTACTAGTGGAAAACGTGTATTTGTCAATGGCATAAAATGTACTACGTATCTAGATTTCATAGTGAAAAAATTAATATGGGATGTTATAAAGTATATTTGGGATTTTATAAAACGTATCAAATATTGAGTTTGAAGAAGTGTATCTTAATTGAAACAAAACTAGTCCATTAACAATAATAAAAAAAAAAGTCCATTATAAAGGAATTTATTTCTCATCAACACATTATCTTTTTAGGATTTAATTTTTGTTTCCATCAGAGTTCCGCTAGCAAATGAAAAGGTTTAGGTTTGGCTTATGCAGATTCGCGTAACTTGGTAGATACACTCCTTTAAATTATTAGATACATACCTTTAACTTGTTAGATACACTCCTATAAGTTACTGGATGCATGTATTTTGCTAGCTAGATAGACTCCTTTAAGTTGTTAGATATACGTATTTAGATAGCTAGATACACTTATTTAAATTACTGGATGCATATCTATCTTTAGCTAGCTAGATACACTTATTTAAGTTGTTAGATACATACGTTTATATAGCTAGATACATACCGTTAGATAGCTAGATACACTTATTTAAGTTACTAGATGCATATCTTTAGCTAGCTAGATACACTTCTTTAAGTTGTTAGATACATACCTTTAGATAGCTAGATACACTCATTTAAGTTACTGGATGCATATCTTTAACTAGCTAGATACATTCTTGTAAGTTGTTAAAATACATACCTTTAACTAGCTAGATACATTCTTGTAAGTTGTTAGATACATACATTTAACTAGCTAGATACATTCTTTTAAGTTGTTAGATACATACCTTTAGATAGCTAGATACACTCCTTTAAGTTAAGTTACTGGATGCATATCTTTAGCTAGCTAGATACACTCTTTTAAGTTACTGGATACATATGTTTAGCTAGCTAGATACACTTCTTTAAGTTGTTAGATACATACATTTAGATAGCTAGATACATTCTGTTACGTTGTTGGATACATAACTTTAACTAGCTACATCTTGTAAGTTGTTAGATACATATCCTTAACTAGATGGATACATTATTTTAAGTTGTTAGATAATACCTTTAAGTTTGATAGATACACTCCTTTTAATTATTAAATACATACCTTTAACTTGTTGTTAGATACATACATTTAACTAACTAGATACATTCTTGTAAGTTGTTAGGTACAATCCTTAAACTTGTTAGATACATTTATTTAAATTACTAGAGTTGTCCCATTATTTGGGTATCATAATTAACCTTCAGGGAAAACATCAAATTTGGATAAAGTGTCATAAATGGCTACAAAGCTAAAAAAAACCAACCTCTTGTAAGCTGTCAAACTATCAACCTCGGGAAAACATGAGCTGATATACGAGTCTTTAGTGTAAGAAATCAAGTCAAAGTGAAATATATTAAAGTATCGTAAAGCACATGTAGAAACAAAGTAGAACATGATTGAATGAACTCACAATCACAATCCCCATATTATTGTAATACCTTATTAACAGCATGTGTGTATGTATATACTAGGAGTAATACGGATACTATAGTTAGCTCAGTAACAGATGATCGAATCAAATTAAACCAAATCAAACTCTGAAATTAGTCATGAATTTGTTCTATGAGTAAGCCACAATCAAAGACACTTGAGTTTTACTTATTACAATAAGCTTTCACGCTGATTAGGGAGGGGAAGCGATCGATCTCCGGAAGCATAAAGATAGCATCGAAACAGGCTGGAGCGATGCAGACGAGATCCCCCGGTTACTAGAGCTTGAATCGGTACATGATGTGCTCAGGTGGGTTAGTAAACAAGTACATAAAGCACTTGTCTCCCAAATGTATGTCAAACCTACCTAAGGTCTTCTGCAGTGACTCCCAGTATTGGCACTCCATCTAGAAGTCATGCATTTTCGAGACGTCATGCATTTTCGGGCCCTCCTCTGTGCTCACTAATACATCGTGCAGCTTCGTTAGCACTGTCGCCGCTGTTATTGTCACCAAATCTGCATTTGTATTGTATTCACAAACTCAAATTGTATCTAAAACGATTATAAGTAGGTCGACTTTATCCTCGTAGTAGATTACAAACTGAGCTCAATTAATGGATAACCTTATGTATGTATCTAGCATTCACAAAGACGAAAAAACGTGTCAACATTCAGCAAGTCGGAAAATTAACCGTGGAAGTCGACCTCGACCTTTACACAAAACACATCCAACCCTCCTGCTACCAAAATATCAATATAATAGTTACCTTCCTCAATAATTCCATTATTAAACCTATTCACCATTTCATTCACCAAAATGTTAGCTTCAAAAAATGGTAAATCACCTACAAAACACAAATAATGTCACGATAAGCAAAATCATCTAACTGCTGCTACTATTCAAATATTCAAAATCAACTAACACACAACATTACTAAGTAATTGCTTTCACTATAATTGACTAACTACATTATTTTTTTCATTAACCGGTGATAATTGTTTTCGGAATTCAATCGAAATGTGAGATTCACAATAAACTAATTAAGATTTCAGAAAACTAATTGCTCTGTCGATATACGAGCACAACAGTACGCCGAGATCAGCTATGTTTTTTTTCTTTCTAAATGCTAGATTTACAACAAACAAGGTAACATTTCAGAAAATTGATTACCCCGGTTATGTAGATAAGAAGCTTAGAGCCCGAAACTTGTCTTCATCAGACAGAAAGCGCACAACTTGGTCTCAGCGAAATGATTGAACAAGAAGAGCGGTGATTTGTGTGTATTTTTTTGTGCGGCAGGTGACGGATAGCTCAACGTCCGGCATTCATCTGAAATCTCCGACGGGTAGTGGTGGTGGTGGACTGGTGGTGGTAGTTGATGTGGGAGAGGGAACTCAGGTGTGCTAATAGTGGGGGGATAAGAATGAGAGAGAAAGAAGGGGCGCTGAGTTTGATTTTGTGCCATTAAGGGTGTTGTTAAGTAAGTTCGTACGGTTCGTATTGAACTTTAGTTCGCACTGGATCTCGCCCCTATATATATATATATATATATATATATATAGAACCGGATTGTAAAACATCGACGACGTTTTAGTAAACATCGACGACGTTTTTCATAAAAAAGACGATACTTGCCCTTTTCCTTTATCTCTCTAAACACATTCTCTCCCAAATTCATCAAAACCCACTAAATTAAAACACTCATCCTCTCCCACCAAGGCCACCGCCAGCCCACCGCCACCACTGCCACCACTGCCGCCGTCCCGCCCCCTGCCGTCCCCCCTTGCCGTCTTCCCGCCGCACGACCGCCGTCCACCGGTATGTATTTCTTCTCTTTTTTTTCTTTTTTTTTTGTAGATCTACTTATATTGTTCTTGTATTTGTGTTTACTATGTTTAAATTTGTTTGTTGTTAGTTTTTGTATTAATTAAAGTTGTAGTTATTTGGTTGTTGTTGTAATTAGTTGTTGTAATTTGTTTTGTCTTAGTTTTTAATTATTTCATAATATGTTTGTTTTTGTTCTTGTTAGATTTGTTGTAAAATCAATTTGTTAGTAATTTGTTGTTAGTAATTTGTTGTTTGTAATTTGTTGTTTGTAATTTGTATGAGAAATATGTATAAAGATAGAATTAATCGGTTTTATTTTCGAGTTTTTCATCCCGATATGATGAAATTTGGAGGAAAAAAAATTTTCCCCCATGGTTGGACAACCAAATCACACGTCCAACCATGGGGGAAAAAAAATTTTCCCCATGCTCCACCATGGTGGGACGTGTGGTTTGGTTGTCCTACCATGGTGGGATTAAATTTCTGGAAATCCACCATGGCTGGACAACCAGATCCAACGTCCCACCATGGTGGAAATTCCAGAATTTTCATCCCACCATGGTGGGACGTGTGATCTAGTTGTCCAGCCATGGTGGGATTTCCAGAATTTAAATCCTACCATGGTTTGAATTTTTTGATTAAAAGTCCGTCCATGGTTAACCCAAAATTTTTTTTTTAGTTTGTTAATTAAGTTGATTAATTTAATTATTTCGATGCTAATATGTTTTTGGAATATTATTAACGCTTATTTGCATGTTTTAATTGTGTAAATGCAGATGGGTGATCGAGGAAAGAGCGTTATGGTTCCCGAAGATCGTACGGTGAACCGTAGAGTCACGGCTTCAAAGCGTCGTATTGTTTTTCGGTGTAGTAGATCTAATCCCGTTAGTAGCGGTATTTCTGACATGGAGAGGTCGGAGGAGGTAGGAGGTAGTGTTCCTGAGATTGTTCATGGTCACGAGGAAGCGGAAGATAATATTGTTGACGAGGGTTTGGTGGACACCGAGTCTGAGGCCGAGGAGGATATTGTTCAGCGGTCCGTACCTTTATCGAGATTGGAGGTACCGTTGTCTCAGAGGTTAGCTCGGGACTCCTTTGGTCGCTATTCTAGGTTGGATGATGGTTCGCATAGGGAGCCGCGGAAGAAGCCGCGCAGCGATAGTGATTGGCTCCTTAGAGACCCAGTTTCTGGTGGGCCCCGTAACATATCGGTGTTACGCAGTTTTGGGGGGCATGTGGCATATAGTAGTTGGATTGATACCGAGGAGGCTAGGTCCTTTATTAAGTGTTACGAGAGGCTGAGTTATGTGGATGGGTTAGGGAGCATGGAGGTGCCGGTTGATGTTGTTAGGAGGTTTCAGCTGACTGGGTTGACTGGGTTGACGATGTGTTGCACGACAGCTTTGGATGAGAACCTTCTTAGCGCTTTCATAGAGAGGTGGCAGCCGGATACCAACACTTTTCATATGCCTTTCGGTGAGATCACTATTACGCTTCACGATGTGGAGGAGATTCTTGGGATCCGGCCTACTGGTACGAGGGTGTTTGTTCGAGGTACCTCCGTTGCCGGTTCTTCGAGGGAGGAGGCGGGGTTGAAGAGGGCCGTGGCAGGTTTTTTTGGCAACCCTCCCGGAGAGGTGGCACCACCGTTATATAAGGGTGGTGGCTTGTTGGTGTCAGCTTTGAGGGCTCATATCAAGGAAGGGACTGAGCATGACTCCCTACGTGCTTATTTGATATTGTTGTTGGGACAGACTTTGTTTGTGGACAAGTCTGGTGATAGGGTGGCAGCTCAGTTGTTACCCTTACTTGATGATCTGGAGCAGGTTGGAGAGTATGCTTGGGGTGCCGCTTGTTTGGCATATCTGTACCGGCAGCTAGGCATGGCATCGCGACGGGAGGCTCGCGGTGTTAGTGGGTGTCTGCCCTTATTGCAGGCATGGATTTACGGGTACTTCCCCCAGTGTCGGCCACACGGGGGAGATTATTTGGAGGGCAGGCCACGGGTGGATGCTTGGAGGCACGTTCCTCGGTTTAAGGGCGACATTGACCATTTTCAGATGTGGCGTGTTAGGTTGGACGGGTTTACCAGGGAGCAGGTTAGATGGACGCCTTATTGGCCGCGTATGCCGAGTTCTGCGAGATATTCTCGCTATTCCGGCTATATTCGATATCAGTCCATTGTTGAGCCGTACCAGCCTGATCGTTGTATGCGCCAGTTTGGGTACATTCAGACTATCTCGATGCCTATGCCTATCCCATGTACCGAGTACCGTCCAGCAAAGAACGGTTATAATGTGGAGTTTGGTCGGGAGCCCGATACGATGTGGGGCCACGAGACTTCCTTGGTGAACTTCAAGAGTCGGTCTCGACGAGCTACGATGCCTTTCGAGGTATCTCGAGACTATGAGAGATGGTACGTTGATATTTCTCACCGATTCTATTTTCCACCATCGGACCGTCTTCATTTTATGCGTCCACCTTTCCACGCTGAGCCAGAGGTAGCCGTTGCACTTAGTAGGCAGTTCTCAGAAGTCTATCGTTTACCTACTCCGGAGATGCAGCAGCAGCAGTTGTATATTTTGTTTAGTCAGATGAGCATGTACTACGATACCCATGATCAGGGTAACTAGTACCGGATATTTATGCATTGTATTTGTTTTCTTCGGTTTTTATGTAGTATTGACTTAACTTTTATTTAATTAGTTATTTGTTTTTATTGGTTTGTTGATTTATTTACTTTTATTTATATTATTGTTGTATTGGCCACAACATGAAAACCCTAAAATTTTGTCTATTTAAACCCTTTACCCAACAGTTTATTTCCACACAACTCACTATCTTCTCTCTACTCTTAAAATATATTACTCCTCTTATACTACCCTTTAATCATGGTGATGACTAACATTCAATTAGTGAATTATTATCAAAATAAAATTAACGAGATAGTTAACGAGTTTCCCTTACTATTCGACCGCCTTATGATTGTTTTGAATAATCATGTACTTAATAATTTCATTAGTCGTCACAATCCTCCCCTATCTTCGCTTCAACTAATGCATGGACCTATTTACGGTCTGAACAACCCTTCCATTCACCCTAGGAACGTAACAGAAGGTATGGTTACTTTTAATCCATTGTCTAATTTTTCCTTTCAAAAAAATTGCAAAAATTATTATGAAGTTTTGTTTTTGTATTTTCAGAAACTGTCATCTTGAAGCGATGTGAGTGGGAGAAAGTGAAGTTGGAGATAGTTGAACTGTTTAAGAGGTGTTTGACAGTTATCCCATATAGGACCTTACACTCTCTATGTGA
The DNA here is from genome assembly GCA_022085475.1 of Heliosperma pusillum. Classification (NCBI taxonomy): domain Eukaryota; kingdom Viridiplantae; phylum Streptophyta; class Magnoliopsida; order Caryophyllales; family Caryophyllaceae; genus Heliosperma; species Heliosperma pusillum. Next base: position 7,432 of record JAIUZE010003047.1, on the reverse strand, counting down.
AGAGGATCGAGGCGGAGTTGATTGAATTTTTCAAAAGATGTGAAACCATCATTCCATCCATGACACTACATCAGCTTATGCAGGGTTACCAGGGTGATGGTCAGATATTCCATGGCCCGCCGGAGCTAATTTTTATATACCACATTTATACCGGCTACTTGGAGGAGGAGTTATTCAAGCCAAAGGAATATTCATCAACAGATTACTCCACTGATTAGTCTTACTAAAACCGCCTGCGTGTGTTTAATGAAAAAATGTGGTGATGATGGTTTCGTTTGCAACATGGGTATTTTAATCGTTTCTTCTATGTAATGTAATTTTAAGACTTATGTCAGCTTTATTCGAGTACTTTATTAATAAATGTCAACTTTATTCGAGTATTGTCAAAGTCAACTATATTTAACCAAAAATTAACGTAAATTTAAAAAAACAAACATTACATAAATATTCATCAAAAGTACTATTACATTTTGACTCCATTAATAAAGTGCTTAACCGAAACTCAATTTCCGTGCAACTTCTTCATCGGTGCTTTCATTTCTACGTCTCCGACTTCTTCCCGTGGCAGATCCGATGCAAGCGTTCCAGTTCTCGATATTTCTCTGGTACAAAGTTTCGAGATGACTGACACTTTCTTGTCTATAAGTCCGCCAAGCGGGAGCTAGTGGTGGCATGGCAACATCATCTTGCGGCCCTCTTGAATGCAACCGCATCCAATGATTGTGGTAGTTTACAATCCACATAACACCAAAGGGTTTTTGACCTGGAACCAAAGCCCTAAGTGGTAAAATTGTCTCACAACTACCACCCCAAATTTTCTCACCATTGTCGCGACGGAAATGACCGATAACACATATAGTCCAGTTGAAGGTGGTTGCAAACAGAAGTAAGTGGTCGGAACACATCCAATGCTCCGTACCGCATGGGATCTCAAGATAGAACTCGGCACGCCTCAATGTAATCTCAAAGCCTGTCAAACCAGTCCTAGAGGATGGATGAGTACCGAACAGGTTCTTATAGACGTCGTCGCTTCTAATCTCTCGGGCACACCACATCCTCATCTGAAGGTAGTCGCCCTCTTGCCCCCGTTGGGCATGTGATATAACCCGGTACCCACAGTGACCATCGTCACCGACATCTACCCAACCATCGAACTGGCCCCAAAGCACCTCCGGTACCCCGTATCGTTTAGACCAAGTTGAGAAAAGGCCAACGGTGTAGTTTCTTTCTAACGGAGCGTTTGGTGGTCCTGGAGGAAAGTCCCCAAATAAGTGAGTACGAGCAGTAGATCCATCGGTGCTAAGTGTCCCATATTTCCTTTGACTATGCTCGAAAGACGACTTGTTCCTAGTCGTGGATTTTTTTGGACGACCTTTCGGGTTCTCATTAATAGGAGGTGGCAAAACGTCCTCGTCCTCCGGATGTAAGGCGTCACGCATCTTCTCGGCTACCACCCTACGACGAACCGGGTCACTGTTTCTAGCTTCCACTACTAACCCATCAAACTCATCATCATCGGTTCTCGGCATTTGATCAACACTATCAAATACCAAGGTCTTCCAAAAAACATGAACATCATCAACATGGACCCTCCTACCTCTCCTACTCAAATAAACCAATTTGCATGCACAAGGTAGGCCATGAGTTGTCTCAAGCACATGTCCACATCCCTCCTCTAACCCAACACCAAGACCAAGCCCTCTCTAAAGCTCCTCCTCCATTATTCCTATTGCCTTCGTCGACACGACCCCTAGCAACAATGAGAACAAACGACTAGTTATACGAGGCCGACTCCTTGAATCCTCAAGTGACTTTCTAATCTCCGAGTGTTGACTATCAAGCATGTCATTCATCTTCGACCACATACTATCAAGGGTCAAATTTGCACTTTTCAACCATGACTTAAGTAGAGAATGAGCCGACTCGACACGGGAAGTAGACGTGTTACCGAAATGTAGTACATCGTTTGTATAACATCGCACAAACGTCTCCTTGTGCATCGCCCAAGTGCTCAAAACATATCTCCCTAAGGGACCCCACTTTACACGAAAAGACTCCAATGCTTTTTCATACTCTTCCACGGTTAATGCATCAATAACCCGTACCCACCCCGCTTCTGGATTATAGTAGACAAGATCTCTATACCACTCGGTTTTGTAGATGTTCAGGGTTTTGGCATTGATGGCGCGGTTCACGTGCCACCGACACAATAAATGACTAGAACCGGGAAACACCTCCCTAAGAGCGGCGATCAAACCCAACTCCCGGTCGGTGACGAAGACGGTGGGGGAAACAAAGACAGGTGCAAGAATGTCCGACAACCGCCTCAAAATCCACGTGTAGGAATCCTCGGACTCCGTACAAACAAGTGCACAACCAATTAGGAACGAATTCCCGGTCGGGGTAACACCAACAATCTCAACCAGTGGATTCTTATAGGTGTTTGTCTTGTAAGTAGAATCAATGAGCACAACATAATGATAGGCTCAGAAAAGCTGCACGGCTACGGGATGTGCCATGAATATATGAGAGATCTGTCGTGTCTCCGGATCACTCAAATGCCACATCAAATAATGTGGTTCTACCGCAAGAGCAAACATTTGTTGAGCCGTGTTCCTTCCACCCCTAAATTCCCGTCTCAGTTTCTTCGTCTCGTTATATATTTGATTATTTGACGGTTGAGGTTTAGCCGGCGTTCTTTGGTGAAGAGCGTGCTTGATGTCTTTTGGAAGCACACCGGCCTTAACCTGTTGTCTCACATACGCTTTCTCCTCGTCATCCAAAGCCGCAAAATGACGATCACCATCCTTGTAAACCACTTCCTCGTGATTGTGAAACCCTTTACCCTCGGCGGTGATTATGTTCCAAACTACACCGCTATCGTCACCTTGCCGAGGGTAGTTCTGCACGGCTCGGATACGGAAAGTGCATCCACACTTATTCGACCCACGACGCTTCTCAGGATTATCAATTGGAGGAGGTCTACCATACCTTGAACATCGAAAGTAAGATGCCAACAACCCGTCTTTTCTTCTGTTTTTTGCCCCATTATTTGCTTTAACCAAAGCAAAACCATGATCCATTGCAATCCTACTCGCCCAATTAAAGGCATCATCGCGGGTAACAACACCTAACGTCGTTTCAAAAAACGGATTGTAATCGGTGTTATTATTCCCAAATTCCTCAAACGAGTCCTGTTCAATGCAAATACGTCGCTAATTAGGCATTAAATAATTAATATATATTAGTAAAACATGATCTACATACGTAAAATGTTATTAATCATGACTATAAAAAAACGATATCATCTCACCATGGTTAGATGAAGAACTGTATGTCATAAACCATGGTCAAACCTCCATTTCACAAGTCTGACCATGGTGGGACTTGTGAACTGGAGGTCTGACCATGGTCAGACATCCATTTCACACGTCCCACCATGGTCAGACGTGTGAAATGGAGGTCTGACCATGGCCAGACATCCATTTCACACGTCTGACCATGGTGGGACGTGTGAAATGGATGTCTGGCCATGGTCCATGACATCCAGTTCTTCATCTAACCATGGTATTTTTTCCTAATTATTTTTTAAAAACCGCAATTGAATTTTAACTAACTAAGACGTTACGTAAATCAATTAAGTTAGCTAAGTATAAACAAACAATTACCGGATTCCGGGAAAAAAAAATTAACAAACGTAAAATTTGATTAATATGTGAACATACCGAAGAGTGTTCGTCCCCCATGATAAGCGATTTAAGAAAATTGTTGTTGTTGGATTTAGTCAAATTGTTGTTCTTGTACGATTTTAATTTTTTTAGTTGAATTTAGTTGTTTTGATTTTTAGAGAATTAGAGAAGAGAGAGATAAGAGAGATAGAGAGTATAATTCATTAAGGGCATTATCGTCTTTTTTATGAAAAACGTCGTCGATGTTTCCTAAAACGTCGTCGATGTTTACCAGGCACTATATTCATTTGTCTTTGATGTACTCTGATTATCATACATATTCACAACTGTGTTTGACTTATTATTTAGTGTAGTATATTTGTTAGAGCAATTTCATGATTAAAACCGATGGAATGTTAAGACATTGCCCTCTAACGAACGGTAGTTTTTGTAATTGTTGAAACATATGATAGATTTTTGAATGTTTACTTTCTAAAACATTTCACGCATTTTAGAAAGAGTATACAATTTCAATAGAACACACACCACATAAGAAGCAGAAGATAAAATACGCTGAAAATGTTCAAGCTATACATGATAAGTATATGTAGAGTTTTGGTAAAATTTAAATGATGTTTTAAAATATTACAGTATATTTTATGAGTGACCAAACTACTCTGTGCCTTCAAACTTTAATATGTTTGAAAATTTGGGGAGCTTGGCACCCACGTATCAAAGCTAAGAATTTTAATACGGGTATGAAGTAAGCCATATATAGACCTTTCTTGATGGACACAGCTCATACCCTAATAGGTGGGTTTGTCCATAAATCCGTATGTTAATAAAAAATTCTCTATAGTAAAGTATAGTTATGTGACAAAGAAGAAAGAGACATTATCGTAATTATTTATTTTCGTTGATTTTAGGTACATATTTCATATGCTATATAAATCGTTATATAAGAATTTGCACAATCAGATTAATATAATGTTCTATATAAGAAAATTAGAACTCACTAACATATACTCCCTCCGTCCCGGTCATTTGTTTACCTTTGTTTTTGGCACAATTATTAAGGAAATGGTAGGGGACCATTTGTGGTGGTCCTTGGTGGATGACAAGTGGACAATAGTCCCATTGGGACATCAAATTACTCATAGAAAACATTCTCAATATAGAAAGGTAAACAAATGAATGAGACACCCTAAAATGGAAATGGTAAACAAATGACCGGGACGGAGGGAGTATTATCTATATATGCCCGGCCATCTTTGCACGGGTTCTAAGCTAGTTTTAATATATTACTCCTCACATATATTGGAGAAATGGGAAGATAAAAGTTGAACGGGGGTAGTATATGTATATAGCAATCACATTTATGTACAAATTTATTAAATGAATTTAATTTCTACAAGCAAAACACAATCTCGTGAATTTTCAAGGGTCTTACGCTAGTTTAATCATATTAAAATAAAGATATAATTCTCACTTACTATACAAATTTGTTCTATTTAAGTGATTAATTAATCTGTATCACTATACAATTAATTAATATTCTCGATTATGAAATTGTCCTTTCGGTGTGACCTCAAGGGATCAACTGATCACCACCGTCATACGACGGTAACCTCAAACTCCCGTAAGCCAATCGTTACCGATTAATGTGGACCAGCTGACTATAATGCTAATCATCCATTTGTATTCTTATTATTGAGATTTAATTAAGTGATCGCACTATTGTTGAGGACACTTACTCCAACAATCTCCCACTTGTTCGAAACAAGTGTGCGTCACCAATTCTCTTGTCCTATTACAATCACCCACTCAATGCAAGGTTTCTTGCAAGTCGTACTTGCATGTGATCAGATATTGAGTGGTTTCCTCGATCTGGAGAGTAAGTGTCTGACCAGAATAATCTACAGTAGATACCTTCCAAGCGTGGCCACGCATTTCCAGACCACTATTCCTCGAGTGGCCTTGAGATTTAGTTAACCCTGACAAATGGGTTGGAAAATTCTTATCGCATTATTCCCTTTGCACACTCACAGTTCTTTATGACCCAAAAATTGGCCATTCACCCCCTTTTACAGAATGGCTTTGGGCAAAAATCAAAATTAATCAGAAACTGTGTCGACTTGGGCGACGCAGCAGCCCTAGCAAAATGAAAGTGCAAAAGCTCACTTCAAACTCGGACTGACGGCTAGGCTTTTCCTCGGCGTGGTGTCTGCCGAAGGGCTTCGCGATACTGTGCCGCATCAACCACACTTGAATTCTTGCTTCAAATATTTCTCAGAGAGGCAGCTGCTGCACCTTCTTCCGCCGTTTTAGTTACAGTAATGTTGATCAGTTATTTCCATAAGCCACGACCAGGCTTTATGAATTTCCAGAACTCTATAAGCGGTCACTGCCCGACAGAGTGTCCCATACAGTCTGCCTATGTGATCGACTAGTCATCTCTTATGACCCTATAGCACTTGAACTTGCCATCAATCACATCACACTCCAGTCACTTGGAGACGTCACCACATAAAAGCAACTAGGGGCTAATACTATGTTAATCCAGTTCGCTTTAATAGGGTTCAAAATTTTCATTACAACCTATTTTGATACAACAAAGTAATAAAAAATGAGTTTGCAGAAACTCAAACTGTAACACCCGCAAATGTACCCTATTTTTCTAGTGAAAATATTTTACAGATACTTTTCAGTGAAATTTAGTTTTAATCGTAAATTTAATTTTCCGAGTCAAATTTAGAATTTCCGAGTTCGTATTTGGAATTTCCGCGAGATTTCATTTAAAACCCGTCTTGAGCCGTCTTTGACTTTTTCTTGACTTTTCCACTTACTCACCCTACATATACTCCCTCATAACCCTAACTCCCTCACAACTCAATCTTCTTCTTCCTCACCATAAACACCAAAACCTAGCCTCCATATTCTTCCAAGGTTAGAATCGTCACTACTCATTCATTTCTCGCTCAAATTCACGTAAGTTCGTCTTATTCTTCCCCTCTTATCTTCCTCTATCCGTATTGGTAATAAAATTACCGTCTTTCTTGCTTTTTAAATTATCCGTCTTTCTCAAGGTGAATGATATTCATCTTTTATTATCTAATTGTATGTAGGTGGAGACTAGGAAGGTTTAGAAATCGATTAAAGACGCAAAAAGGTAACGGTGAAGGGTTACTCGATATCATTTACGTGTTTTACATGCTTATATGCTAGAAATCGTATTAGAATACGATTAGTAAGTTTAGGAATCATGTTATGGATGATGATTGTTGTTATTTGATGATTGTTGATGATGAATATTGATTGTTGATAGTTATAAGAAATGGATTATGAGAATTGGAAATGATAGGATTGAATTTATGTTGAAGGCTCACGGGTGAATTGGTAACACATCTCACGGTCGTGAAATACAAGTCACGGTCGTGACTTGTGCAGTTTCACTACACTGACCCCTTTTCGTAAAATGATCATATCTCCTTCGTTACTTGCTTGTTTTGGGCTTGTGACCTATCGTTGGAACCGTAAGAGGATAAGCTATCACCTCAACTTAGAATTTATGTATTTGCATGTCTAGAACTATAGTTATGACGGTTTGAAGTGAACCCTTGTTTTAGTTAGTTTCCAAACTTGTTGTTTTGGAGGGGTGATCTATGTTTTTATTCGTTATGCTTCACAAACTTGTTCTAATGCTTATGTATCATGTGTTGATTCATTTTTATCAGAGTTAAGTTTATATATTTCCCTATTCACAT